>APFE030437099.1:97241-127394 GCA_000404065.3 Pinus taeda | reverse complement strand
TTTTTAATTAAAAAATTATTTTTCTTTGGCCCTCGTAGCAAATTTCTAGAAATCTGGCAATTTTGACACTTCAACTTTGGGAGCTCAGAAGTTGCGTTTTACTTTCCCAAATGAGGACCATGATGCCTCATTCAATAGATAAAATAATGGAGAATATTTCTGAAGTGGTTTCATAATCATATTTGATTATGTAAAGAATCTTAAATTTACAGAAGATCAAGCTCCAAATTTAAAATAAATAAATAAATAAATTTGTGCTTAATTTTTTGCATTTTCATTTTCTCATAACTTCTCTTGAATACCGATGCATTCGACTATGTTCTCTTTGACCAATTAGATATTTATAGGGATCAATGGAAAGCTCGGATTTTCTTTTATTTATGTAATTAATTAAGATTTGATTGAAGACATTATGTGTTCCATATTTAGTAATAATTTATATTTTAATTGAATTTTAATCGGTTTGGCTAGAAAATAGTTCAAGGGATAAGGAAAAGAAGATTTCAAACAATGAAATTTCTCTAGCAATTGAAGAAAATGAATTTTGACCAATGAAAATTGTTGGAGCAAAATTGTTGTTCAACAACTCTCCTATTTGGAATTCATTTTTGTAAATTACCAATAGTGGCTTATATCATGTGTACAGGGCTTCTCTCTTTTGCAATTGTGTGATCCTTAAAAAATTATTGTAATAGGGATTTCATGTTGTAGTTGGAGAGGATCAATCTCAAATATGTGAATTAGTGGGATTTGCCCTTTTCCTTTCTAAACTATGTATGAGAGGCAAATCTTGCACTATTACAACTCTTTCTTTTAGCAGCATAGTTTATGTTTTGGAGAAGATTGTAGGAGATCAAATTCAAATAACATAGCAAGAGAACAGGTTCAAATTTATTTTTATTAGAAATACTATTATTTTAATATGAAATTCATTTTTTATGGCAAACTTATGTTAATTGGATTTATATTATTCACTACTATAGATATGAATTCATGTCTTACAAATTAGCTATCTAATATGTTTGTTTCATAGATGTGTTGTTAATTTCCTCTTATCCTTAAATCATATTTATGAGTAACTGTTTACCCAAAAATATGTCATCTAATTTTGCTTAATTTCCATTACCATTATGAGAACTACTTCCTAATGTTATTGGTTCATCATTCATTGTTAATAGATCTCTAAACAACATGTTTCGTAAATTATAATATCAGTTAACTGAACTACTTCATTAGCGAGATATTCATCATAAACCAGGTGTGTTAAAATCTTAATCATTTAATTACTTTTCTCTCGGTTGGGTTAGTTCTATATATTCCTAATTGAGATAGGCTTAGGATTTCTTTAATTTTTCTTGCCTTTAGATTTAATTCGACATTCCTAGAATACCTCTTATCAAAGAGTAAAAATTTAGTTGTGGCTTGGCTGAGCCCTAGATCAGATCAAGGATCAATTTCTTGCCTGATCAGCAAGAGGGATGATTTGATGTCTCTTCTCTATTGGTAAATAAAAGTCATAATTTAAGCTAGTAGATATAGAGAGAATGTAACTTGACCTATTTTAACTAGTTGGGACTACCATTCGAAACAGAAAAGGAGCTTCTCTGAGGTCTCGACGAGGTGGTTTCCATTATAATGAGGAGGCTGAGAATTTCAAGCCTTCAACACTATTTTACATAAAAGAATAGTTTCCTCTACATAAACTAGACATTACTAGCATCCAAAGTGACACATTTCAACACTTATGTGCCTCATGTGGCCATCCACCCCTTTCCCCTCTTTACCACTCCCTCATTCCGACCTCTCTTTATATCATATACTCCCACTCTACACACCAATACCCATTTTCCACCCATATATATCCACCTTCCATCTTAAATCATTCCTCTCGCAACCTTGTCATCCCTACCATCATATATACCACTTATCTCCACCCTTCCTTAAAACACCACTTAATACCATCCTTTCTTTCCCACCCGCACCCCATCTCCTCTCTAAATTATTCTTCATCCTACTCACTCTCCCCCTTTTCTCCATCCTCATAATCTTCATTCTCACCACTACCGCTCTCCTATCCATATAACATTAACCTTTTCTCACCTCCTCTTCCTTTGCACATTTAAACACACCAACTCATTCCCACCTCTACTAGTATCACCTATCTTCCTCTCTTTTGACCCCTTACCCTCTACCTGCATGCCCATGTACATTCTCTCTCTTATTATCTCTTCACAAAAACCTTTGATGACTTTCCATATTTCCTTCATTCTGAACACTCCCCATCCCCTACCCATTATCCCTTTACCTCTTCTTACTCTCTAATAGACGACATTTCCCCTTCCTCTTTTCTCCTCACTCTCATCCACCTCCTTCATATTTATACCCCCTTCCCCTTTTATTCTCATTCATTTACTTTATCACCTTCAAATTTTCTTGCCCCCTCTCCCACCCTCCTGCATCATACCTAATCCTCGCTTTTGGATCCTCTAACCTTTCATTCATGCCAGCCACTACACCTTCCCTAGCCATCCACCCTTCACATATACTCACCACCTTCCCTTTTTACCCTCCCACCCAAGTTCATCATTCCCTAACACATCCCCTCTTCCCCACCATGCCATAGAACTAATATTCCCTGCACCCCTTTCTTCCCATTTCTACTAAAAACCTAGCATCCTTTATGTTTGGGCTCCTAGATTTCTTGGAATGACAACTCCCTTTATGCCTAGGGATTGAAATTCATGGAAAATGCTTCAAAACAATCCATGTTACCTGTGGAGGGTATATGTTTCCCCAAAGAAAGGTGGAAATTCCATCACAAGTTTTTCATCATTGGTTATGGGTCTTAAAGGTTTGACATGGTTTATGGGCAGAACATAAGGCTTAGTTGAGGTAAAGCTCCATCCCCAACCCCATCCACTCTTTTAACCCTACCTTTTCCTTTATCAACATCATTCCTAGGGCACCAATTCACTATTCGATTGGGATATTTCATATTACTTTAGCACCTTCCCAATAGGTGTATCAGTCCCCATTTGGACCTCATTATATATTCCCTTACACACGATCCCCTAGGGCATTATTCCTTTCCTTATCACATGTTTTCCTTTCCTTATCACATGTTTTCCCTTGAAGATGGTTTATGGCTTTGAAACTATACGAAGGCACCATAATGTGTGTTTTTTTAATAGGCGTGTTCATATTTATTATAATGTTTCCTTAGACGTAAAAGATAACCCCCTCCAAATTTTCAATGAAAAGCCTTACTTCCAAATATGACTTATACTAAGTGAGATGACGTAAAAGATAACCCCCTCCAAATTTTCAATGAAAAGTCTTACCTCCAAATATGACTTATACTAAGTGAGATGAAAGTAATGAAAGAAGAATAAAGGAATGTAACATATTTATTCAATATTAACGTGCAAATATGAGCTATCTGACATAGAAGAAAACACACAAAATGATATTCTAATGGTTTTAACAACAAAACATAATTTAGTCACATAAAATCAAGCAACAATCTAAGTATATAGAGGTATGATACAAACAACAGATCGTATCATAGTCTCAATGAAAAATATAATTTTTTATGGGATATAAGGGAAGTTGATCTTCATATTAAACTCTCAGATGTTTCATATAACTCCAAAATGTTCAGATGTTTCATATAACTCCAAAATGTTTACAGGAAATAGAGTATGAAAATAACTGGAAACAAACATTCATAGGTAGAACAAATTTATGTATGTTAAAAGAATAATATTTTAATTAAAATTTTATAAAGTTAACGGTTTAGAATAAAAAATACAATAATTTTCTTCTCCAAAAGTGAACCCTCTACACGAGTTCTTTTTAGCTTTTATATAAAATTACAAAAACAACTTATTGGTTAAAAAAAAATTAGGATCTAATCATTAATGTATAAAGTGTCTTCCATGGTCCAATCATGAGTTATCATTTGTCCTCCTTTATGTGGATTCTATTACAGAAGTTGAGAAATTTATGCGGCAAACTTAGTCAACCATTCCCATTCATATCTGGTTGGATAATTATATGAAACCATATTTCTATAATTTGCATCCAATTCGATGTGTTTATCATATGTTGGTGTATAGGGAAATAACATTCTAACTTGGAAGTGAATATATAAATCATCCATAAACTTATCAACCAATACTTCTATATTTAATTATCCACTTGTGTGAGAAAAACTGCTATCATTTTTTGTGGCTTTTAATAACAATTATTTGTACACATCAATAGGTAACAATTTTACATTTTTATCTTAGCATGAAGCCATTACCATACCCTTTAAATCATCAAACTTATTATTGAATGAGTCCACCTCCTTTTTGAACGATCTATATTTATCCTGCACCTATTGTACAAAATTTCTTTTAATGGTAAATTTACTAGTTTCCATTACCAATTATCTTTGTAATTAACTCCCATTTGTTTGATTTGTTCTCTAGTTTTGGAATTAAGAAATTTAATTATATTAGCTACAACTTGTGGCTTGTTTCTTAATTCATGAAAAAATTAATCAATTGCTTATTCAATATTTCCTGGCAACTTTTCTTCTCATCCAATCACTACAAATGATTCACATAACTCTAAAACAAATGTAATTATTTCCTTCCATAAAAACCTTCATGCATAAATTTGAGGATGAGATCCAATTAACTACTTTTTATACCAATCTACTTGAATTACTAAAGTTGATTTAATCTTTTGATCTATACTAGCAGGTGTATTTCTATCATCCAATTCCTCTTTGATATTCCTTATTTCATTATTTCTCACTTAAAGTAAGTATTTGAGTTTTTCGATCTCCTAATCCGTAATATACTAAGTCTTGACATTGTCTCAAACAGTTTTTCTGGGTGATCCACACCTATAATTGCTAGATGAGATATAGTTGTTGCACTTACATGGTCACTCTTCTCCTTTAATAAGCATTCAATCTGTTTCTCTTGTTTTCAGTAAGTTTATTTTTCTCAAGGATATCATTTGATCCTTCTCTTTCTAAATTGTTTCTAACTCTTGTATTGCACATGTTCCATAGTTGTAATGTTAAGCTTTCTTCTCATCAGCTAAATATATGTGTCTCTTCATTTAATCAAGGATTGTATTGAAGAGGAATCATTTTCATATGCACCCAATTTGATTATTATCTGCTCCAAACTATCATTTTTCATTTGTTTTATTCTGGTGGAAATTTTCTCCTATTTCAATTGGGTGGTTACTTTAGTTAACCTGTATTCTAATTTTAATTAATAGTCGTTGTGTTAGCTAAGTTCTTGCATAACATTTCCCTTGTCTTCCTATGAAGATCCACTTGATCAAGTAGCTCAATTTATCTCAAATCAATAGTTAAACTGGCTACTTTGTAATTTTTTGTAGTTTTAATAACCAAAGTCTTAGGTTCTAAAATTTCATTTTCATAATATAGGGCTGGGAGTAATATTATTTGTGATCCTGAGCCCTACTTCCATAGTTCGCTATAGGCATCCCATTTTAACTTTAAATTCCTATTCTTTATTTCCATGAATTATGAGAAAATATTATCCTACTTAGCAACTATAGTAGGTGAAAAACTAGAAGTTGATGTTTCTTGTGAAAGGGAAGCTGATGATAAAAGCTCTAGATTGAAAACATGATCTCTTGATGTAATCTCTTCCATATTGAATTTAGTGATTGAAGTTTATGTTTCTTCTCAACCTCTTCCTTTTATGTATTTTATAATATACATTATCTTACTCTAAAGTTGATGTTGATTGTTGTGTCGAGATGAATGCATAAAGATGGGTTACACTTTTGGCCAAAAGTTGGCGAAGTAATATTTAAATTTCATTTTGAACAAGCATGTGCTCACATAATTGTTTTTCAAATAGTTAAATAAATTCAAAAACCAAGGGCACCCATTTGAAAAGAAGATAGTGGTATTTTTTGAATTTTTTTCGTTGTTTATATTTTACTCTATTTATGTTTGATTTAGCCCCTTTCAAATTTTCCAAAATGATTTCAATCCTTATGTTTAAAAGGAATTAGATGAAAAATGTCATATGAATTCGAAAATTTCAAACTCATGTGCCATTGGATAGAGGATTCCTTCACAAATCCAACATGATCAATTCTGCCACCTAAGGACAAATACTTCCTTAAGTCCACTAGGGTACAAAATGGTGTTGCAGAGAAATCTATAGAAGGGGAGCTAAAAGTCTATTTTTTTAGGCCCTTAGCAACTCGAATGAGCATCAAAACACTTGATCGAGTCCTTGAGATAAAATTTAAAATAGTTTTAGAGATAGTTTAAGAAACCCTCGATCGAGCCCTTAAAGTGGTTAAATAGAGGATCGATCTAACCTATAGCTCAATATAGCTTTAGGGATTTAATGAGCTACCTTTTTTTTAATTCCACGCCTAGGTTTCAATGGCGAAAAATTTCAAAAACATCGGTCGATCAAGCCAATAGCTCAATCAAGGCCATTTCTTCATCAATCAACTAAATAACCTTGAGATACATAAGAGATTGATTGAGGGTTTGTTTTAACACTTGATCGAGCTATCTTGAAGCCCTCAAGAAACTTGATCGAGGACTCAAAGATTGCTCGATCGAGTTGTTGTTCTTCACCCAAAATTCACCCTCACTGTCCAAAAAGTATAGCCAAAATTCATGCATAAATGCATCTCTGAAAATAGTCCTTTAAGTTATTATCACCTTTATTGTAGAGTTTCAATAACGACTAACTTTGATGAATCGCCCATTTAACTATGTACTTCTATAATTGGTATGGGGTCTTATTCCCAAAGCCTGTTTGTTGACAAACTACTAAATTCCAAGTCTTCACACATGCTTATAAGGAGCTACAATTTTCTCTACTCTTTTGTTGGATATAATTATGTGGGGATCATAGTTCTAAATTTCTCCCTATGACAACATCATTTCTTTCAACATTTCCACAATCTTTTGACTTGTTTCTTTTGTATCAACTAAAAATGGTCCCACTTCCGCCTTCAATTTGAAGATGCCAGTATCAATTTTTTTATTTAAGATTAATCTAATCAAAATTACAGATTTGTCTTATGAACTCAAGTAAAAAAATTATCATTGTTAGGAAGATAGGAAGCATATAAGGAGGAATCTCTTAGCCATAAACTGATTTCTATGAAAAGTTTATAGAAACACCAATATCCAACTTTAGCCCCCCTCATTGAGTTATAATATCCCTTTGATTTCTAGAAATATACTTGGAGCCAACATATCATATAATAGATTAAAATAGACTAATAACAACTACTTGGAAAAATCGAAGAAGGAAAATTCTAGAGAAAGTTCTCACCATTGATGTCCAATGAATTAAAGAGAGCACATTACCATTTCAACTTCTCTTTTGCAACTATAAATTGGGAAAAAATTCCACTTGAAGGTAAAGGAATATATAAACCATGATTGGTTATTATATGAATGAATTTGTAAAACTAATATTGGCTAATTGGTCATTTATTACATCAGCTAGATATTGACTTAAATGAAGAAAGGAAAAAGACGTATTGATTGGTGACAAGGATGTTAAAATCCATAAAATGGTATAATATACTAACTGGTGATAATCATGCCCACCGACAACAAATCATAGGAATAATTTTCCTAGACATTTCAGGAAAAATGTTGGACGAATAAGGTGGAGTAGTTTATGGTATTTGAGAGTTTATAAGAAAATAAGACTACGGAATTGTAGTCTTTTCTTTAGGGGTTAGATAATTTTATAACCGAATCAACATATCTTCATTTAAGGGTTGGAATTGATTAGGAATTACAATGTTTCACATTTCTAGAATTGATGTAGAATAACATTTCTCTACTTTTTTATGAAATGGCCTCCTTACTTGGGAGGTATTACTTGGAGCACCATGGCAAAATTTTTGGAAAAGGATGAGTTTTAAGGATGATAAATTGGGATAGATATGATTCCAAATAAAAAAATATATAATGAATGTCTTGGATGCATTGATATACCAATTCACTAAGCTCATACAACTCGAATTCACATTGGGTTTCATGGTCATCAACTTCGTTTTCTATTAATGACAAATCAGCAAAATTGATAGGGTGGGAATATTTTTTAGTCAAGGTTTTAACTACTTTAACCTTCATTTCAAATTGAAAAGTATCAATTTAGTAACAAAATGGTGGTTGAAGTTACATAGAATGATTTGAGGTATCGTACCGGATGAAGGGTATAATTTAGAAGTCATGGCATGCAAAGGAATGTCTGCAATGTCATATCTTGTGTTTTAAAATTATAAGAATAAGACAAGAAATTCATTTTATCCCTTTATGAAACCATATAATCATTTGAAGACAAGCGTCATCACCTTATTTTGCAAACCTTTATTAAGTGACATGTCAATATAGTGACATTGCTTGGGTTCAATGGTCATGTCAAGAAATGAGATCAATGAGGGGACAATACACTTTATCATCTGCCACATATCGTAATCTATAAACCACTAACAACAAAATTTGAAACCTGCCCCCTCCCCACCAACATTAATGTTAGAAGGGTTTGAGGGGGTGTGAATTTCTTTTCCATTGTCGATTCCAATCAAGAGGGCAGACACTTCTTAGAATGTGTGCGATGTTTATTGCGTCAAAATTTTATTAAAAAAATTATAAATTTATTTATATATATATATATATATATAAAACATTTATATACATATTCACATGGTGTTCCTGGTATATATAAAGACATATGTTATATGTGTTTTTACAATTTGTTAAATATGTTCATTCACTGTTTAGAATAAGGTCCCTTATTATGTATTTATAGAAATATAAAAATAGAGAAAAGGAGCATATTCATCCAACTATGGCTATGATAATCCCCACTTTGATCAAAATTTTCTAAAAAAATAACTGTGCTATTTTATATCCCTAGTTTTCAAAATCGAGTCTTTGATGAAAATTTCATTAAAATTAACTCTGTTAGAGTCCTACATTACTCAAAATTTATAATTCAATATATAATCGGAAATGTCTCTGAAAATTAACAGAGGTTCATAACTTAATATATAATATATAATAACATAACCCATATTCATTTGGATATACCATTTTAATTGCATTAACAAATCTCCCGTTTGTACCTTAAAAAATAAAATTATACAACCTATCATCTAAGCATATTCCATCCCATTAATATTCATTAATGCTAGCTTTGAAGATAACATTAATTCATAACATAAAATGTTATTTTCTTCTATATAAAAAAACTTTGGTGTTGTTTTTCTATCATTTAGCTATTACAGTTAACTGAAATGATGATTCATTGTGTCTATTGGAGTGTTATACATTTTCCATGGTTCTTTAGTTTGAGTTTACATTTCTATCATTTGAATTCACTACAAAACGAATGATTAGTTTGGGTTTATTGTTCTATAATTTGGTGATTACATGTAACTAAAAAAACGTCTCATTGTGCCTGTTAGCATGTTAGCATATTCCATGGTTATCATCACTACTAGAACAACACTACCTTCACTACAAAATCAATGATATCTCCCTTGGGCACAACTCCAAACAGGTCAAAAGGTTCATACCTTCATACTTTGTGCCCTGTCATAAGGGCCAATAACTTATAACAATTGTGGAGAATTGCATTGTTCATTGTTTTAAAAAATAACATTTCATACAACACTATGAGATAGTGGAATAGATTTTCCTCTCTTAATGGAACATTCACATTTGTGCCATATAAGCTCTCTATTCTACCTTCACTCAAATGTTCTAGACTCAACTAAGCTTACCAATGATCTAAGCAAAAATGTTTTGGATTTCTCCAATTACATAAGTTAACTTATTATTCTAAAATGTGAATTTATTTTGATGGAATATATGAACTTTAAATTACAATCAAAATTTTCATAGGTAAATTACATTCAAAGTTTGCGGACATACTAGTGTTTTGTATAAGCATAAACAAAAAGATATTGTTATTTTGCATTTGAAGGTTGATCGATACAAAGTAGCAAGAATCAGAGATGACATGTACAAAGGAAAAAGGTACAAACTACTATCATTGCATTTTTTTTTCTTATTTTCCAATTGCATATGATCATATACATAACATATTGTTCATCTCAAAGAAACATAAAATGAAAACGATGAAATAAATAATAGATGTTGATAGTTATGAATTGAAATTACAACTCATTGAACCTAAAAACATTGTTCATGTATTAAAAGGAAATGGTATCTTTAAAAAAAATGCATTTTCATATACTGCGGGGCATTGTTTTTTAATGCATTTCAAGTCCTCCAAAATTTTGTCTATAGTTCAAATCATCTTTGAAATCGGTTAACAGAACATTTTATATTTTGTTTAAACAATAGAAATGTTGAAGCAATAGTCATATCAATATGAACTAGCATTTAATTATTTGTATGAGTTACACAAAATTAATGATATTGATACATATATTTATAGGATGTGTTGTTTCACATCTACAAACATAGAGGAGTCCAAGAATATGTTGTGGTGAGATACATTTTAAATATTGTTGACGGTGCTCGAAATCCATCAACGAAGGGCTCTCGCTGATGTGAAGTCCCACTTATACCTCCAAATGTTTGGATTAGGAGACCGATCTAAAATAATGGCCTAGTTGCCATGTATTCTTGTAGATTTTGCTTGTCTCTAACTATCAGCAAAAGATAGGAACACGTAGTGCCTTGAAAAGACAAGGGGGGTCTTCCTAATCAGTGTTCAATCATATTTGTGTCAAAATTCTTTCACTCCGTCAGGGAGGAAAAGTGAGCCTCTAAGAGATAGGTAGCAGTAACACCTTAGTAGAGACACACACAAACAAGAAGGGTCCATACAACATCAAGCAGAATATTCCATAGAGATGCAACGGTGATTGAAACCAATATAACGAGGAAGATCTGTCTAATATCTAGTGAAATAGTCCATGAGGATTCGAAAATGATAATAGTAATTGCAATACATTCTCAATATGATAAGTACCAAAATAACCAGAATACACCAACTACTTTAGCATAGATGAAAGAAAATATGAATTAAAAACATTCACATAATAGTCTTACAAATATCTTTAATCCATGCATGAAGAAAGCTCTAGCCCACAGGGTTTCTTATATTAAGTAAAATTTCCAAGACATGTATAAAATGAACATCTTTGGCACTAATAGTGGAGCATTGAAGCCACTGCCTGCTCCTAAAAATTACTAGCTTATCTCTCTAATGCCTTGCATGAGGATCCAAGGGGTGTATATATAACCAATGGGTGATGCTTCAGTGTCCTTGTGACTCTTTGACTACTATCATGACTATTTGACTTCCTATGACTTTTCAACTTACATGACTCTTCATATTCCATGTGTGTCCTTTGGATTTCCACTTTACAATACATTTTGAATAGGTAGTTACATAATCCACAATAATGAAGTGGCATATGGTGACTTATGACAAGACATGGAATGGCATTGGTGACATGGACTTCATGATGATGTGACAGTGCCAAGCTATCCTTCTTACTACTTCTTTCTTTGTGTCTTCTTGAATAGATGGTACATGTTATTCTTCCTCCTCCTCCTTATGACTTAAGTTGAGGAGCTTTCCATGTGATCTTGATCTTCATCTTTTGTTAGATTTCAATGTTCCTTCGTCTTCTTCCTTGTTCATTTGAGCGATTTAGCTCCATATGTGTCTTATAACATGTTATCATTCTCCATATTCTTATTCATCATCTTTCCAAAGCATTATCGAGTTCCTATATCTACAATTCCCTTATGAAAAGGTGACATCAATCCGATAAATTTCTATTCTAATATGGTGCACATTGATCCACCGATTGAGATAGAACCGAGCGACAGGATGCAAAAGAGCCTTAGTAACTACATAATTTTGTAGATCAGACAGTCATGGGTGAAGCTTGAGCCTTGAGATGGTGTAATGCATAGTTCATGCTGGGCTGAGGAAGAAAATTGTGCAGTTTGTGAGCTCAGGATGATAGGCTGAGGGGATAGGCACTGGATCAGACTACTGTGTAGTTCTAGAAAACAAATGAGCCTAGGTGACTATGTAAATTCATAGTTCAAGAGCTCAAGGCTGAGACTTGAGCCTTAGGATTGTGCAGTGTGCAATTTAGGCTAGGCTTAGGGAGAAAATTACATAGTTCTGGAGGCTAGAGAGGCAAGCTAAGGGGATGGAAACTAACTGAACACACTACATAGTTCTAAGAGAAAAGGGAGGTTAGGCCACTACACAATTACGCAAATCAAGACCTCAAGGAATGATCTTGTGGCTAGTTATTACAAAGTGCATAGTTGAGGCCAGGCTAGGAGGATGAATTACGTAATTCTCGAGGCAAGGTTGGGCTTGAGCACTAAATTTTCAAAATGCGCAATTCTAGGCTTGAGAACTAAAGTTGTGAAATGCATATTTCTAGGCTTGAGTATTGAGGTTTTGAAATGTGTAGTTATTGGCTTAAGCACTGAAGTTGCGAAATATGCAGTTTTGGAGGGTTGGGTGAGGCTAGGTTGCCAAGAATTTTTCGAAATTTCGGTTATGTTGGACCAAAGAGATTGTTGTGAATAGTGATATGACTTCAGTGGGATAAAACACTTGAGACACTTTGAAAAAATAACAACATAGATCATTGGTAACCGGTTAACAAGATACTTCCCTCAATGCAACAACTTTGTGACAATTTTACGACGAGTGTGACACTAAAGATACACTTTGTGATGACCGTGACATAAATTATGAACAATTCTTAAAACTTTGGGAATTGGTGTGATTAATTTTTACGTGGTTAAAAAAAGTCATTCAAACATAGATTACCCCTTGAAACCACTAGAATGAGCATGCATACATTGTGCGACATATAACATGTGAAAATACACCAATTGCTAAAGTGAAAATGACTCTAGTGATATGTGAACAACAATGAAAGTAAAACATGCAGGAGAAAAGATAACATGAAAACGACACTAGGTAGAGTGAAGGCAAGTGAAATGAACAGATGAAAACATGAAAATGATACTCACGAGAAAAAAGGTGCGTGAAGGCGAAAATTTTCAAAACTCACTGAAATGGAAGAACTAATGTAGAAATAATGTGAGAAATTGTCATTGTCAGTGCACACTGACTATTGACATGGATTGGTACTTTCACTAGCACGGTCTTGACGGAACCTATTATGCTTGTCCAAGCTTGCATAAACGGAAATGCTCATGAACTTGTTGTAGACTGAGCATGTGTGAGCACATGACTTCGACACTTCCAATCCAAGAAGGGAGCTCAAAACCATTAGCCAACCAAGAATTGACTATGGAAAAACTAATCACAATATCCATAGTAGGCTCCAAAATTCGAGTGTACGCATAATTTTGGAGGGTGTTTGTCACAACGAAAAACACTTGAAAACACATTGGCAGAACTTCAGCTTATCTGCCTTGGTCAATTCTTTCATGAAGGGTTTAGTTCCTAAGGGATTTTTGATTCATCATTGATATTATCATGGCTTACCCACTTATTCCATGCATAAACATAGACCCCTTCAATCCTTTACTCGGTTAAACACAAAAAGTGATCAACGATCACACAATGTCTCAAATCAGTATAGGGTAATGAAGTTCGCGAGCTTTAGATTTTCATAATATAGTTTTTCATCTCTCGTGTTGCCAAAAGAACAGAAAAATTTCTCTATTGCCAGCGAGCCTGGACATTAACTCGGTGAATTTGCTTGCTTCACCTCTCTCCACAGGAAACCTTTATCTTCTTTTGCCTTTATTTATTTAAAGAGAATTGTGCATTGACACTTATTTGTTTATGGGTGGAATAGGGATCCAGAATTATTGAGAGCAGGAGAGGTCCCTTCAGAAAATCATATATAAGAACTCTGATATTGGTTTGCTCATTTAGATTTTCCCCTTGTATTTCTCTACTTGATTTGATTAGCTTGAAAAAATTGAAACATAAATCCCAAGTGTAGGCATGACATTTCTAGAATATACATGAAGGTCATGCCTTGACACAATGCTTTCTTAATGGAAGGATCTTATTTTCCATCGGAACATCATCAACCAAAGGATTCAACCCAAATAAGTAAAAAGGATAGTGAAACAACCAAATGTTTTAGTGTCACAAAGTCATTTTCTATTTTTCCACATTCCCTTTTGAGCTAGAAGAGAATATTCATGCAAGATCTTATTAATGGAACAAAATGGAAAGACACAACACAACAAGAAAGTAAAACCAAAGGAGAAGAAAAAGAATCTAAAAAAAAGCATAATGCAAGGTAGAAGTAAGAAAAGACAAGACAGACTCAAGAGAATAACCACGGGGTGAATATAAGAGAGGGAAGACTAGAATGCATCTAGTCCTACTCCTAACCTAATAGCTAGAAGGTTGGAGTCACATATAATGAAATTTTTAGTGAAGTCATCATAACTATTCCCAACCTGCATCAATGAAGATACGAAAAATTAAAACAGATATAAAGTAATGTGCAACGGAAAAGATGAAAACCTGAATAATGTTTCGCAAGAAAATGAAGGTCTTTCATGTGGGTAGAAAGATGTGTCAAAACCACTACTTTCATCCAATTCACATTCTTACCTCTCTAATGAAAAGCATAATTAGGAAAACCTCAGAATTTTCTCTTGAATGTGTCTCCATATGCACTTAACATATTAGCAACCGTGAGAAAAGATTGCAACTTGTTATTTATCACGGAGCTTGCCAGGTAAGACTTTCCCAACCATTCAATGATTAGATCATAAAATTCGTGACAATCCACTTGAAAATCTCGAGCTCTTTGAAAAGATGAATTTTCAATTAGAGGCATGGGATTATGACGAGAAACTTGCCAGGGAAAATGGATCTGATCATATTCAACATTAATTTGAAGAAAGTGAGGACCTGACATAACCATCATCCAAGGCTGAAGTGCATCAATCGCTCTACAAAAATCCGAATAGTGTGATGTTGAATGATGAGGATCGTAGGATGTAAAAAAATCACATTGGATGTGCTGATTAGAAAATTTTAAATTGAATGATATTCATCAGAGACAAAATAATGATCAATAAAGATAAATCAATTTGGACAGTTGTGGAAAATCTCTACATAGTAGAATCGTCTTCCTCACGTGACGAGTATAACAATCTATTTTCTTATTATTGGGTACATACTGCACTAGCATTGTAATCATCAAAAGAGGTAAAAGGGAATTCTAGTATAACAAACACATGAAACCAGTCAGAGTAAAACAATTGAGGAAGAATTTGATTGATTAAATAATCCATGCATTTACTGATGCTCAAAAGGATTTCAGGTGCAATGACAAAGAGGACTAGCATCAAAATATTCGCAAGAAGGATCAGGAGTTGATTGTTTTCAGAAGAGTGTGATAGGTATGACTCTTTATGCCAAAGATAATATTTAGAATAATAAACTTCATAATTTTGTGATTCTATGAGGGATAGACATTACAAACTCAAGTTTGATATAGGATACTTTCATGAAGAAAAATCATCTTGGATCCAATCAGGAATCAAATCTTGAAAGTTTGAGAGATCATATCTGCAATGCAAAATATATTTCAAGAAAGAATTTAGATCGAGCAAAACCATGAGGAAAGAAGATTTTTGCGAAGAAAACTAGAGCTAGCATAGTTCAGGGGTCTTACCAGAGCTACAAGATCCTGACATAACCATATGAAATGAATGTTTAAGTGCCCCAACTCCCCAGAATGTCCCAAAACTTTCAAAAATTGTAAAAGAGCATCCTAAACATTAAACCAGATCATGCACAGTGTGAGGATAGATTATTTCTTTGATATTTATGATATCACTATTAACCAGGTTGCAGCGATCTATTTCACTGAGTTGATCAGATTTTTCAAATTCAACAACCAGATTAGTCAAGTTAAAATATTCATATGATTGAAAATTTCAAGATGTATGAAATGGGAAAATGTCATGAGAAATCTAGTTTGGAGAGTTGTCTCCATGCAAGAGAAGAGATGATCAAGGATTGAAAGAGTACTCAATGATTTAGTTGTGTTCATTATCATCATGCATAATCTCACCTCCTTGTATCAATTGAGAAGTTAACTCATTGGATGAAGAACTTGAAGAGCATGAAGTATCTCCATGGTAGGTAGATGCATCATAAAGGGTAGACCACAAGGGATTGTTAGATGAAGAGGAAGTTTTGATACAAACATTTTCTTTGGCTCGATCAAATTCCATATCTAATTTGGTCAAATTGACATTTTTTGTATGATCCAAAAAATCAAATAATGTACATGGGAATTCATGATCGCATACATGAATAGAGTCATCATCATCAGAATGATTATTTCCCAAGGCTAGAAATTGATCGAAGGAGTTGACTGCATTTTATTCACTATCGACATTAGCAGATTGATAATCATCCAAGAATGGAAGCGCGTCACCTTCCTACTCCTTTGCCTATGTAAATTCAATCCCTTGTACCTGATGGAAATTTGAACCAGTAATGCAAAAATCCAAAGAGTGTGAAAGACTAGTTGGTGGAGTATATTAATCGACAGATCAAAATACGAAGAGTCATGGCATGTAAATGATAGAGGATCATTGAAATTTAGATCAAATTAGAGGCTAGAGTTATGAATGATAACATGTTGTTGTAAAATGGGGAAGTTACTCTTGCCCATGGGCTTCATATGCCATTCTGGGATTTCCTCCTTTGAATTTGAGTCAGGAGAAATGGAAGAAGAATCATATGATGGATTAGGAATTTTATTTGTGGATTTTTCAACTTTATTACCATCGCATAGAGGGACCTTGATCAAAACTGGAAAAGGGGGAGGAAAAAGAACAAAAGGAGCAGTAAATGACTCCTCTTTAAATAGAGGTGTCTCACGATTCACAAGAGTTGGGGAAGTAGGAAAATCATGGGGTTCAGGTTCATCATGTAAAAAATATGAGCCAAGTGCTCAAACGCTTGTTTCAAGAAATCCTCATTCATGTCCTTTTCAGAATTGGTCAGAAAAATCCTCAACTAACTCATTATGTTTCATTCTTAAGAGATTGATTCTTCTACAAACATCTCGGTAATTATTCCTATCAAATGCTTGATGAAGCTCCTTGAGGAAATTATGAAGGGAATGAATGGATGCAAGTGGCATGGTATGGCACCATCGATTAACACGATGTTCAATGGAGAGGAAGAAAAACACACAAGTAAACTCTTCATCATTGATTTTGTAAGATTCGTAAAATTTGAGAAAACCATAAATGTGCTTGATTATGGATGTTTCATTCTCACCATCAAAATTTAACTAGGACAAGTGATAAAGAGGCTCATCACAGAGTAAAAATTAATAAATGGAAAAATCATAGAAACACCTAGGGAGTAAGATTTGAGGATGAGCCATTTTAGATAAGAGGTTCAAACTAGATTCAATGGGCTCAACTTGTCATTTGGAGCTCCTTCTAGTGCCACTATTGATGGTTCTGGAAATCTGTCAACCCAGGGATCTCTCCGATGTAAAGTACCAATTAGACCTCACACTGTTTGGATTATGATCCCCATATAGAATACCAGCCTAGTTTCCATATATTCTTATAGATTTTCCTTAACTCTAACTATCAGGGAGACCGGGGGAGAGCGGTCTGGAGGAGTACGATAACGACGAGCGTAAGAATAACGCTGGCTAAACCCACGACCTCTTCGCACACGTTTAGTTGTGCCCTCTGGGCTACGACTTCGTGGACTCGCGCTTAAAGGCCTACGAGTGATCACACTTGGGCTTCTGCTTAAATGCCCGCGAGCTATCACACTTGGGCTCCTACTCAAACTCATTCGAGGACTTCGACTCAATACCCTTCTGGGGCTTCTACTGAGGCTCCCGCTCAAGATCCTCCGAGGACTCTCAATGTGGCTCCTGCTCAAGCTCCTTTTTGGGCTTCTGCTCAAATTCTTCCGAGGGCTACTTGGCAAATAATTCTTAATGTCAATATTTGAACCACCAAACCTAGAACCACTAGGGGCATCACTGTGAGGAGATCGAGAATTTGGACTTCTGTCTGCCTTAACTTCAACAACATCCATCTCTTTGGTTTTTTTCTCATTCTCCTTCACTAATTCGCCTTTCAACACAATATCTCTGACCACCATACCTTTTTCTTCCTCAATGCCTTGCTTGTCAGAATTTTGAGGCTTCTCAACGCCACGAGAGTATGGCTTCGATTTCACACTTCTCTTACCTACATCACTCTCACTATCACTTTCGGTATCATTCTCACTTGAATTCTCACTCTCAGTATCACTGCTACTGCTATAATCACTATCTGAGCTCCCCTTAGACTTTCGTCTTGACCTCTTCACTTTCCGACCAGGTCTTTTCCCTCTCCGCTTGTCTGTCCGTCGCATTGTATGTCTATGTTTGCTTTTTCTACATGATTTCTTCTTTATTCTCACCCTGTCATCTTTACTTGAAGTGATAGTATCATTTGATGAAGAGTAGGAATCAGACTCACTGTCAGAGGTGTCTGAATCTGAATCGGTGTCCACTGAGGTCTCTGAATCAGAAGAATAATAGCGTTGCCTCTTCTTTCTTCGGTCCTTGCGCACCCTCCCATGCTTTTTCCTTTTAGGCATTTTCCGACTATCATCACCACTTGACACTGCTTCTTTTGTGGACTTCAGTTTCTTTCCTTTCTTTTTATCTTCATCAATAGAAACTATACCATTATCTTTGCGGGGAGAAACTTCACCACAATTGGAGATCTTAACTGGAACAACAGGTCTGTCTCGATCTGCAGTAGGTAACTGCTCAATTTTCTTCATAACATCCATTCCTTCCACAACTCTTCCAAAGACAACATGCTTGCCATCAAGATGAGGTGCAGCTACAAAAGTAATAAAAAACTGAGAAGCATTGGTTTGCGGACCAGCATTGGCCATAGATAGAATACCGGGGCCATCATGACGTAACTGAATTTTCGTCCGCAAATTTTTCACCATATATACTTTCTCCTCCAGTACCATCTTTCTTTGAAAAGTCGCCTCCTTGAGCCACAAATCCTTTAATTATTCGATGAAAAGTGGATCCTTTGTAATGCAGAGGCTTTTTGGTTGTTTTACCGATACCTTTCTCTACTGTACAGAGTGCTCTAAAATTTTCTGCAGTTTTAGGCACAATATCTACATAAAGCTCCAATACAATGGGTCCTGCTCGCTCACCATCAGCTAAAATATCCATAAAAACCTTGGGATTTCTTTTTGGTTTCATTTTTTCTGTCCTCATGGATGCTTTCGCAAGGACTCTCGAACTCCGGGAAGTTGAGAATAATATCAGAATCTGAAAAGAAACAGAAACATAGGGTTACAAGCAGTGTTCATGTATAAACCCTCGCCGTTACTCGTACCCACATGGATCGTTTTTTCTTCACTCGACATATGGTTTATCAAATATGTATATATGTTTATAATATATAAATGTGGGACGTCCCTCATTAAAATAAATTTTGTTATTTTGAAATTTTGTTATGTCGGCCAAAATAAATTAAAAAAAATATTTATATGAAACATTCAAAATAATATTTGTTCATACAAAAATTGCTAGCTTAAAATAAGATCCCTCTCCGCTCATGTTAAATCCCTATTTAATATGAATCTATGATGGTAAGTACAAATATAGTGATTTAACCCTGGGAAACTAACATAAAAACACACTGAGAATATTTGAGAAAATTTGTAGAACGAAAAAGAAGTACCGTGTTTGTGATACGTATGGGTGTAGTATGGCCAATAGGTAGAACATGCTTGATATGGGGTTGAATGCCTTATGATATGTTTTTTTATTTGGAGGATGCACATTATTTGATGGTGCTGGCAATATGCACATATGTACTAGTTTTTATTAATACAATACCAACACACTAAACAAAAACAAGTATGGGCTTAGTGGCTAGCGCTGTGGATGCGGATTGATTGCAACAAAGTGCTTTGAGGTTGTCTTAATCCTCTTGTCTCAAATGTACATAAGAGAATTTCAACCTACACTAACCATATAAATTAATTAATTAATTAAAATGTACACATATATATAAATCTTTGTGGATAATAAATCTTAGAGTTAAACATGATTTCCTCATCACAATATGCCTTTAAATGTCATTAAATAAAATAGGTGCATTTAAACTTTAATGGGTAAGTTACCCTTCTTCTTGTTGTCAATGGCATGCGAATGTTTTTAAAAGGATTTGGTTCTTATTCTTCAATTCAGGTTAGCTAGCATAATCCAAGGTGACCCCTCCCCACATGTCTGCTCTACGATATACCATTGGGGCATCATACTCAACTTTTAAATGATTTGATACTATTTGATTACAATATACTTGACTGTCTGTCTCGTAACTGTCCTCCTAATCCTATTAGTAATGTATGTCACCCATTCCAAACCTTGATCAGGCGGATCTGGAAGCATCTGGCTTGTTCTACACAGTGTGATCCCATACCCTAGATCCCACGACTTGGATTGATCAAGGCAGTTTTGTAACTACTCTTATCGCTTCACGCAAGCCGAGGTATTCATTGTGCCTATGATTTTTGCTCCCCAAAGTTTTGCAACTTCGTTGGTGGACTTTTGTTATCATCCTACAGGGAGGACATTCTTCGAGACTAGCAACATGTAACACTTTGAAATTTATCTCTTTTTCTACGATTTGTTGGCACATAATATTCATTCAGCCTAATGCACCCCTTCTTAATGGCGCAGGTGATTCTTAACACCATGAAAGGTATGACCATTAATTCAGTTGAAGGTGTACTTAGGTTTTACAGACTTACCCTCTCATCGAGAGAAGGAATTAAGTTTGGAAAGGGGTTCCTTATAGTTTTACTTTCGCAACAGGGATTTCACTTGTCTCCTTTTCACCTGCAATCTCCAGAATTGCATGGTCAGAGCAATGTCCATTGGTTACGAAGTGCTATGGTAAGGGTTTGTCATTATTACGAATTTGTTGTTATTTCTTTGACTGTGTAATGGTGACCCAACTCACAAACTGCGATGATGTTGCTTATAGTCATCCCTCCTTGGGTGAAAGCGACGATCCCTCTTGTAGCAACAAGTAAGGCTCAACCCTAAAACCCTCTTGTCGAACTTGGTCTTTTTATTCCATGGTTCAGGATTTTTAACCCATCTCCGTTCTTTGTTGCAGGTAAGGGTTGCCATGCTCAAATTTTGGGTACATTAGTGGACTAGGTCCTCGTTACCATCTAACGCATAACTTCTTTTCTCGGGTTCTTTTCCTACACTGCTTCATTACGAGAATAGTAGGAACAAGATCTTAAGCTATATGGTCATGGATACATTCCACCAGAGTTTTTTTAATTTTTTTTTTAAGTCATATAGTTTGGTCAGGTGGCATCTATGCATCCCACCAGTTGCAATATTACAAACCATTTGATGGTCTGAGCATTCACCCTTCTTTTGAATTTAACTTACACAGGACTGTAATTTCCTTTTCACATGGGTTCAACATAATATTAGGACCCCAATTTCTATCTAAACGCAAACCCATAATGAGTTAAATAACCAAATGTAGTTTTGTTTTGTATGGTTCGCTATTTGAACATTATGTATATCTTGGTGGCTAACTGATAGTGTTGTTTTCCTCTCTCAAATCTTTTGTTATGTTGTAATTTAGTTCAGATTATTTGCGCATTACCCTTGCAGGATTGTTAATTCTGAGGGAAATTTCCAGAGGCTGTATTGAAGTTTAGATACATAGAGCCCATATCAGAATTTTCACCATGATTGACCTCACGATTGGCCGAGGGACTTAATCTGTTGTGTTGTTTTACAGATGAAAAGTTGTGAACTATTCTATCAATTTGTTTGTTTTCCATTAGGAAATGATTATGCAATTTTCTTCATGCATAATTGTTATCTGATATATATATATATATATATTTTGAACCTCGTATTTTCCATTCTTACAAGTACTTCTATGTTTATTTGTAATTCAAATACCATGCTCAGAATTTCATAGTTACACGCTAGAATTAGACCACCAGGGTGCAATTTACTATTTTCCTTTATTTCTGTTTATGGAATTCATCATAGTCTTATTTATTTTACTTTTCTAACAACATTCCAATATCAGCTATTTTCCTTTCTCAATTTAATTCTCCTGTATACGTTGGTCCAAGCCATACATAAACTATTTCCATTTCTTTTCAACAAAATACTGCTAGATGTGTTTTCCTTGTTGTTTTTCAACATTAAGAAAGAAATTCCATCCAGATATTCAGAACTCAAACTCACTATAGTAAAAGTTGTCTATTTTAGTGTTTTCCTTACTGTTTTTCAACATTAAGAAAGAATTTTGATCCAAATATTCAGACCCCAAACTCATTACAGTAAAAGTTGTCTATTTTATTTTTCTCACTCCTTCCAAGTTACAAGAAGGAAAACATCACTTTTATACATATTTCAGAAACTTATCAGTTAAAGTCAAAGATCAGAAACCCACAGGTGAAACCTTTCCACCCTTCCAATGAGAAGTCGACTATTACGTCCAAGCTTCTCCCACCAATCACATCAATTCCTTCACAATAGTTTTGAAGGTAGCAGGGTTTTGATTACTCTGGCCTCAGGACTCCAAGCCCAACCTACAATCCCTTTTCTTCCACCAAGGAAGATAACATCTGTAGGTTTTTCCCACCAAAATCTTGTTCAGCTCAAGGAAAAAGTCCTTCTAGCTAACTAGCCCCCTCTCCCTTCCCTCTCCTTTTCTTGGGAAAAGGAGGAAGCAAGGAGATAATTGGTCCTAATTGCTAATTGCCTGGTGAAAAAGAGAGTTATTGAGGTTCATCCCTGAATTCCTAAATCTCCCTTATAGACATTGTTTAATGTATTTATTACTTTGTCAAAGTTACTATTTTACTATGTCAACCTACACAATAACTAATTATTAACAATTTACTTTCTCCATAATAGTAAAATGATCAACGATTACTTTAGAACCTGAGGATGTCACATCTCTCCTCCCTTGAGAAAAACATTGTCCATCGTGTTTATTCCTTCATCTGTTCTTAGAACAGATCGGGATATACCACCTACATAAAATCCTTATCTTCCCAGGTGGCTTCCTCCAGACTAAAGTGCTTTCATTGCACTTTATCTTAGATGATAGCTTGCCTTCAAAACGTTACTTCTCTATGATCAATTATACACAGTAGCTCTACCAGGAATTCTCCTTCTGGTTCAACCTACCAAAAATTCAATAATCCTAAACTTGTCATACATATATCCATATAAATCGTTGAAAGATATTTACAATATATATATATATATATATATATTAATATATATATATATATATATATATATATATATATATATATATATATATATATATAGGTTTAATTGCTCTTTACCTTAATATCTTGCCAGTCTATGATGTGCCACGAGTCATAGACATATTATTTTTAAAGGGAAACATGAAACACATTATGAACCCAAATATAAATGGGTAGAGCGAGTTGATATGCCACCTGTCCTACTCTATCTAGAATATGGAGGGGACCACAAAATTAGGGAGCTAGCTTGGCACAGCTTCCCCACCTAAGAGTACTTATCTTCGGTTTAATCTAGACATATATGTGATCCCCACCTAGAATTCCTGGTAGGTTCTCTCCCTATCGTCATATGCCTTTTTCTATCCTGTGGCGCCTCCAAACTTTGTCAAACCTTCCTCACTATTCTTTCCATTTCTTCTAGCATGTTCGTTCTCAATGTCATTTTATTCTCATGATTTTTTCAATTTGTAAGAACTGTACACTTCCTCCCATAAAGTACTTCAAAAGGACTCATTTTAAGTGACTCGTGATAACCATTATTATAGGAAAACTCTACTAGGTGGAGATACTCTTCCCACTTTCTGGCTTGTTTCATTGCGTACATACAAAGCATGTCTTCCACCACTTGATTGAATCATTCAATCTGCCCATTTGTCTGGGGGTGATAGGGAGTGCTAAAATGGATCCGGGTGCCCAACCCTATGAATAATTCTTTCCAAAAAGTAAAGGTTAACTGAACATCTCAATCAGAGATTATGACTCGGGGCATTCCATGCAGCTTCAAAACTTCTTTCATAAATATTTCCGTTGTCTAAGTTGTTTGGTACATGGACTTAACAGGGATAAAATGAGTTGCCTTACTCAATTTATTGACCACTACCATGATGGAGTCATTTTTCTTTTTTGATTAAGGTAGACCAGATATAAAATCTAAAGTTATGGTATCCCATTTCCATTCAGGAATGGGAAAAGGTTGTAATATGTCAGCAGGATGTTGATTCTCAACTTTAACCTGCTGACATTACAGGCATTTGGCCAAATATTCTGCAATATCCTTCCTCATGCGAGGCCAGTAATAATTTTTCCTAATTGAGAAAAACAGTTTTTGATAGCCTGGCTGGGAAGCATAGGGACTCCTATGGAATTCGTCCAATATAATTTTCTTTACCAATAAGAAATCACGAACATATATTCTATCTTTAGACATCAAAAAAAATTCAGGGTCAATCTAGTACTCACTTTGTTTTCCAGAATTCTATACAGCATTAGCTTACCACTAGAGATACACATATTTTGGATCCTTTTGTTTTTCCTCCTTGATTTGATTAGTGATATTAAATTACACTCAACTAAATGAAATTTCAAGACTTGATACAATTTCCTACTTAACACATCTGCTACTCAATTATCCCTTCCATTCAAATGTTTGATTTCAAAATCAAATTCACTTTAGAATGAAGTCCATCTAACTCGGTGTCCATTCAAGGTGGGTTGGTTAAAGAAAGTCATTAAGTTGTTGTGATCTATCATGAGTAGGAATCGTTTCGTAAGAAAGTAGTGCTGCGATACTTTTAAGGTATGAAATACTGCAGTTAACTCTAAAACATATGTTGAATATTTCTGCTGATGATATTCTAACTGATGATAGTTGTAAGAAATTTCTTTATCGCTTTACATTAAACATATGCCTACACCTTCATTACATGCATTAGTATAGAATATAAAAATTTCCTTTGGGTCTACGATTTTTGATATAGGTGCGCTGATGAGTAAATGCTTCACTTTTTAGAAACTTTCTTGACATTCCCTAGACCACTTAAAACTTATTCCCTTTTTCTGTAAGCAAGTGATTGGTTACGTGACTTTAGAAACCCCCCTTCTGAATCGCATGTAATAACCAGCAAGACCCATAAAGGAGCGAATATCTGCCACATTAGCTGGGACATGCCAGTTCATGATGACCTTGATTTTCTCTACACCAATTGCTCTATCGACGGAGGAAATAATATGTCCTAAGAACTAAACTTGTTCCTTGAAAAAGTCAAACTTGTTGAACATAGGATAAAGTTGATTTTCTCTCAGGTTCTGCAACACTAAACAATGTAAACTTTGAAACGGGAACCCTAACTGTTACCTGTTTTGTAGAGATAGCAAAAAAGTGACCCGTTTTCGAAAAGGGGTTATGCATAACACACATGTTTTTTAAAGCTTAGTTTTTGACACTATAATTTTTTTTTATGTACATTGTGTTTTATAATGGTAGTGTTTTTTATGCTAATTTAAAAACGTGATAATTCTACACCAAGCCTTTTTTTAAAAGGTTTTTTTTTTACTTTTTTAATTTTCTAATGTATGAAATGTAAATAATTATTTTGTAAACTTAATAATTTTTGAAGAGGTATTTTTCTTCATATTTTATTGTTTTTATTTTAATTTTATTTTTTTTGTAGTGGAGGTTTTTATTGTTTCGCATATTTAAAGAAGAAGGTAGATATTTTGAATTTTCGATATTCTACATATTTATACATTGTTAATTAATTTTTCAATCCACAAGAAATAATTGTTTCTAAAAAACAATATTTTTTAACAATTGACATAAAAATAGCCATTTTGAACATAAATATAATTAAAAAACTACACGTTTTGATAATTTTTTGCTAGAATTGACATGCGAAAATCATAATTTTTATACGAAAATTTTAACTAAAAATAGTTAAGTAATAGTTTTTTCTTATGAATTTCATGTCAAAAAAATAATAATAATCACTTCTTTTTTCAAAAAATAATGGTTAATTAAAAATTTATGCGAAAATCACATATTACAAATATTGAACGCATAACAACCTTAATTGAGTGTATATTCTTCTCATAAAATGTCAAAGTCAAAACATTGCAAGTATAACTACTTAATGGTTACAAAAAATGAGCTTGATTTCCGAGCATAACTTAAATTTAATCAACAATGTCACGTAATCCAAACTCTTTGTCCTCTAGAGTTTTATCATTGTTTTTTTCCTCAATATTTTCTGCTTCCTTTTGCTCATTTTCGTCTTCTAATGGATCTTTCATATCTGTCAATCTCCCATTGTATGTCTTTCCAAACATTCCATGTAATGGTGGTTGAGGTTCCTTTGCCTTTTTTGCCACGCGTGATTCACTAAAGTCCCTTTTCTTCAACCCAATTTCTTGCATTGCATCTGGAAGAAATTGAAGAGCATTAATTCTTTGCTGAATGAAATTGCATTTTAATGGATCTTTTTCAATTGCAATGAAATTTCTTCCTTTTTGAAGGAAACATGCTAATGTTGTACCAAATTATCAAGCACAAAATAAATAATGAAGTAAATTAGTACAATGACATATTAATTAAAAAATAAGATATTGAAATTCAATTCTATATAATAAAACTTACCTGAGCCAGAAAATAAATCCAGAACCCAATCTCTTTCATTTAAATATATGTCTATAAGATAGTTAATCAATAATTGTGGTTTTTGTTAAATGTAAACTATCTCTCCTTTTGCTTCTTTGTCTTCATATGTTAGTTTTCTCACAACAGCATCATAACTCAGTATTTGGCTATGACTCTTTCCGTCCACCCGATTAAAAATCATAGACATATAGCTATCATATTTTGCCCAGCTATCAATATGAATGAACTCATAATCATTTATAAATACTTGATCGTTACGATTAAGAAGATATGACTCTTGCCTGTAACATGAAATAGTAAAAGTTCAATCAACTTGTACATAAATGAAATTTTCAACATTAATAAAATATACATTTTAAACATCTTACCATGTAAGCTGCATCCTTGAATTTGTTTTCCCTTTGAAGCTTGACAATATCATTGCCAATTGTGTGTTTGAATGAAATGTCACAAATCTCCATAATGGTGGTGATGTAACTTCTACAAATCCTGCAACCACTTTACTAAGAGCTTGATAAGTATAAGGGTCACTATCATAGCCAATATTTGGAATATTGAAACCATGGGGAATATCTGCAATAACTAGGGCATACTCCCTTTTAGGTATGAGTTTAGCAATGTCTTGATAGTCACCTTGTATTAATTGATATTGAACAGTGTCTAGCTCATTCCAAATGAAATGAGTAAGAGTTGGATCAAGTTCAACATTCTTAACACGTTGCTTCCTCAGTCTTTTGGTTTTTATTTTTTCAGTATAGGTTCTGAAGCTAGTTGGCGCTCCATTATCATCCTTCTTCATCTTATATAAAATAAACAAATATATGTATAAGTTATAAATTAAAAATAGTACACAGATGAATAAAAATGAATGTGTAAATCAGGATACCTTTTTAAATGCAAGATAAAAGGTTTTTAATGTTGATGTAGAACTTGAATCTGGATAGTTGCATACGACATCATCCCAACTATCTTCATTCAACAATCTAACCATTTGTTCTTGAATTTTCATGTAAACTTTGTGACGACATAGATAAAGTAACAAAAAGTCAATATAATGATATGTATAACAAATACTACAAAGAACATGTTTTATTTAAAAGAAAATTATAATCTATAAATAAATAAAAATAATTCAACAAACTTACTTTTGAAATTCCTCGAACATTTCCTCCAATGATAATTTCCCTGACTTCACACGAGATAATATTATTTTGATAATTTTTTCATCTTTCACTCCTTGCATTGCTCTCCAAGGTGTGATAGTCATATTTTCTGGAAGCTCCTTCAAGTCAAGACCTGATTTACTACCAGCACATATCAATGGCTTAGACATTTTGACCTTTTGGTTTTTAAAGCCAACTTTTTTCCACATGCTAAAAATCTCATCAATCAAGTTCCAAAAATCTCCAGTTCTAAATGCCAATTGGAAAATGTTATCAACACCTTTGAATATATCACTAGGAAGGTTGTGTTTTCCACCTTTTGAATTGGGCTTCTCTTCAATTGGATAGCGTATTTCCATACAACATTCCCTTCAAAAATCTCCAGTAACATTTATCCTATCCCCACCACATTTTCTTGAAATTCACTATGAATAAATCTAACCCTTTGGATGAAAGTCATAGACATCCTATATTCATTAACCCAATTATGATCCCATGCCACTAACTTTGCTTTTATATCAGACAAACCAACATAAAGGAAACATTTCATTGTTTCCAAACATGGGTTATTG
The DNA here is from genome assembly GCA_000404065.3 of Pinus taeda. Classification (NCBI taxonomy): domain Eukaryota; kingdom Viridiplantae; phylum Streptophyta; class Pinopsida; order Pinales; family Pinaceae; genus Pinus; species Pinus taeda. The sequence goes on along the minus strand of APFE030437099.1, from coordinate 98,830 downwards.
GGATATTCCTCCATCAATTGTCTTTGAGCTTCTACAGAATGGTTCCCCCCAAGCATATAATAATTGTATTCAAAACATTTTGACTTATCAAATGCTTCTTTATTGGAAACTTGAACTGGATCAACAAGAAGCACATAATTAACCACATGAACATATGAATTATATCTCATCAATGTCTTCAAGTTGTGAACATGCACATGGTGTGGCTTTCTGACTTGATATTGACATTTTCCTTCACTTGCCTTATAGGTTTGTCTGACATTAAGGTGAAATGTACAACCACCATCAATTAAGTTTTTCTTTGTCAAATTCTGTTGAATGGCATTTTGTTTTGTTTTGATAATGCCATCCTCTAAATCAGCTCCTGGTGTAATGATTTCTCTGCTTTCTTTTGAAATTTCATTAGGCTCTTGACTGCTGGTAATGACTACTTCAAAATATTCAACTTTACTTTTCTTCGTCATAACATTCTCAACAGATTTATTTTTGGGCATTGTTACTTTTGGTCTTCTATGGCTCTTCTCAGTTCCAATGTAATCTTCAGTAATGGCAACATATGCTTCACTATCATTTTCAACTTCATCGCCCTCAAAAGTAACTTGTTTACCCTTGCTAGATTTATCCACTAGAGGCCTTTTCTTCTGATCCTTTAGGTGTAGTTTTGTAGCAGCATCAACTAGTACATTTTGCTTGTTTTCCATATCTTCTTCTGACACTAAGTAAAAACCGCTGACAAATTTCATGATATCATACTCTATGAAATGAATGCCTCCCAACCTAATTGAACAACTTTCAACAAAATTTTGCCAAACAAAATATCATGTCAATAAAAGAAAAATAAAAAAATATAGCGAGACACTTTCAGGAAAGCAAAATACAAATATAGATAATAATACTTATGATGTTTTGTTTCATCTCATTAATGATTTGTTTACACAACTTTGTAAATACCTCTCTCTTTTCATACAATGAATATGTTAGTCGATATTTAATCCTTTCATGTGACTTGGGAGCTTTTGTAAGCATGTAAACAACTTCAGTGTCCGGTATTGAACACATGTCTATGACTCTTCCCATTAGCTCAAAATTTCTATTTTCATTCGGTATATCAATATATAGATATATGTTCACATTTTGGCTTTCTTTTTCTTTCAGATACCAGATTCTTTATGGGAATTTCACCTCTTTTGAATTCTTCCAGTCTGAAATCATCTTCTTATCATTTGAGGCACTTGAAAGATTTGTAGCCATGAGCTCAGATGGAGTTCGTTCACCAATGTTTTTTGAAGACACACCTTTAAGTGTCTTTGGTCCAGACATATTCACATAAATCTTCTTTGATGCAATTTTCCTAAAAAATAGAAACACATAAATTAGTAAACAACGAAAACATATTAACTTAAATCCACAACAAAAATATATCCTAAATTTTTAATTTGTATAATTAGAGAATTGAAATTAAAAAAATATTAACACTAAGAAATGGTAGAAGCCCACTTACACCACCTCGTCCATCCACGGAGTGGTAGGCGATTTTCCTACCCCTTACCTCGCACGCCCCCTACCCCTCTTCCCCCTTAACCGACCCA
>APFE030437099.1:43488-95143 GCA_000404065.3 Pinus taeda | reverse complement strand
TGAGGGGGAAAGGGATGGCTGAGTTTGGGGAAGGGGCTAGAAGGGTGTGCAGAGGGAGTGGGTGGCCGATCGATTGCAAGATGGGGTTGCCCTGGGCCCACCATGCTCACAACGGAAATATTGTTAATTTGGTTGACAAAAAATTTAAACTTAAAATATGGTGGTCGACCAATTGCAGGATGGGGTTTCCCTAGGTCCACCATGCTCATGGTGGAAATATTTGTTAATTTGGTTGACAAAAAATTTTAAGTTTAGAAAAAAAATCTACTTTGTTAAACTAATTTAATATGAGAAATTTGAAGGAAAAAAATTTAACTGACCTTTCAATTGTCAGAATTCTTCGTTGAATATGTTGTTGATCCCAATGTAGCTGCTCCACAAATTCACTCCATGTCTTTCAAAGAACCTCAGAAAACCTTGATGTAACATGAGTAATAGTGATAATGGAATATATAAGTGAAATTACGGAGATTTTTTACCATACGGTGAATGCAGGATTAATTATTTTAATAAATTTTAACATGTTAATTTTTGTATGGCGATGAATGAAAATATGATAAAGTGAATAGTATGGAATTGTTTTACAGCGGGGTGAATGTGGGATTAATTTTCTTTTGAATGTATTATAAAAATTAGAAAAAAAAAATCAATTGTTTAGTAAATATTATCTACTTTGACCATTAAAATAATTTAGGTAGAAGTTGTAGTTTACAATTTTAACTTTAATGATTTATTTCATAAAAAGAAATTAGTTTACGTTTTTCATTAAATTGCAAAATAAAATAATGAAGCGAAATAAATCTCACAAACTTTTAGGAGGGAAATATTTTCGCGAAATTTTTTTGGGGGGGAATTTTTGGAGGGAAAATTTCATTCTCTTAGCTATATAATATCTTTAGGAGACTCTCCATTTGTATCATTCAACATCTTCTATTTGAAAGGGATGGATTGTCCTGATAGTGAAATTTCAATTTATACAGCATCAACATCTTCATCGCGTAACAACTCTATTCATATGGATGAATATAGCGGGAATTCTTCCACTATGAATAGAAAGTCAGTTCTTCCACTTTATCCTAATCCTAAGGACTACGAGAGCAACACTAATGAAAGAGGGGATGGAGAATTTCAAATAAATAAAGAGTCATAGATTTCACTTAGTTTGAATTTGAAGGACTATGAAAGCAGTAGTGATGAGGAGCTTGATGACAAATTTCAAAAGAATGGAGTCTCACGGTGTCCACTTAGTCCTAATTCTATGGACTATGAAAGCAGTAGTGATGAAGAGCATGATGGTGAAGTTCAAAAGAATGGAGTGTCACGGTGTCCACTTAGTCCTAATTCTAAGGACTATGAGAGCAACAATGTTGAAGAGCATGATGACAAATTTCAAATGAATGGATTGTCACGGTGTCCACTTAGTCCTAATTCTAGGGACTCTGAGAGTAGCAGTGATGAAGAGCATGGTAATGAATTTGAAAAGAATGGAGTGTCAAAGTGTCCACCTAGTCCTAATTCTAAGGACTGCGAGAGTAGCAGCGATGAAGTGCATGATGATGAATTTCAAAAGTATGGAGTGTCACGGTGTCTAATTAGTCCTAATTTTAAAGACTATGAAAGCAGCTTTGATGAAGAGTGGGATGATGAATTTCAAAAGTATGGAGTGCCATGGTGTCCAGTTAGTCCTAATTCTAAGGACTATGACAACAACAATGATGAAGAGTGGGATGATGAATTTCAAAAGAATGGAGTGTCACAATGTCCACTTAGTCCCAATTCTAAGGACTATGAGAGCAATAGTGATGAAGAGCGCGATGATGAATTTCAAAAGAATGGATTGTCACAATGTCCTCTTAGTCCTAATTCTAAGGACTATGAGAGCAGGATTGACGACAGGATGATGCACTTAGTCCTAATTCTAATGAGTATAAAGGTAGCAGTGATGAAGGACAGGATGATACACTTAGTCCTAATTCTATGGATTGTGAGAGCAGCACTGAAAATGCACATGAGGAAGAATATCCAATAAACATCGAGTCAAATTTTCCGTTGAGTCCGAATTCTATGGACTATGATAGTAGCACTGAAGAAGGGGAAGATGAAGAATATCCTCCAAGTCAGTATCTGAAAAGCACAGTTGATCATAGTGTGGATAACATTCCTCTTAATGATGATGAAAATCCTTATACAAATGATGATCTAATGATGGAGATGTTGCTAAGAAATATTCTATTAAGGAGTAGGAGCAGACCTTCTCGTATTAATGCAATGCGAGATGTTCTAGTTATACAAGGGGTAGAGTAGAATATATGACGAGAAGAAGTTCTATTAGCGCACTCATTTCAAGTGAATGTTTCCAAAAACATTGCTTGAAGCATATGGATTTGAAATTTGCATTAGAGAGCAGGAAGAGATATTTGTGAATGAATAAAAGCTTGCAAAATTCATATTTATTTGGGTGCATGCAATCTACATTGTCAGGTTATGATTATCATATTAAGACTTTATTTATCTGTAGAAAATATTTCAAAATGTTTCATTTGATTGGGAATTTTCATCTCTTGGGAATTCAAGAAAATTTGGAAAAGGATCCCACATTTTATTCTGAAGTACGTCATAAAAGACAATTTGGGCCATTATCAAACACTGCAATGTCATGGATGAAAGATTTATTTTCAAAGCATGGAGAGTGTATGCCAAATAGAGAGACAATACATATTCCAGATAATTTTTCGAGACGCGAAATCTACAACTTATACAAACAATATGGAGAAGATGTTGAGGGACAAGGCCGGTTTATTACATATCAATATTTTGTGAAGATATGGAAGAAAGAGTTCAACAATGTCCATATTCCTAAGAAGACAAGGATGGGGATTTTGCAGTACATGTGCTTCTCTTAAATAAAAAAGGGACAAATGTGAAGGGTCAGAAAGAGGTAGGCATTCATAACTTTAGCTTTTAAAATTGTATATTCAGCAAGTATGAAAACATATTTCTTAATGGCTTTCTTTTATGTTGTGTAGATTCAATTGTTAAAGAACTTCAGGAGCATCGCAGACAACGAACAAATGAATGGAAAAATTTGTACAAGAATCGAAAGAAGTGTTACGATAATCCAAATAAATATTTGGGTTTGATAATTGATCGTATGGACCAAAAGTAAACACTTTTACCACATTTTGTTCCCACACCCAAAAATTTACAGGAGGAAAATTTTATTCAGTATCACTTAGTCGGTTGTATGGTCTTCAATGGGAAAATGTTGCCAAAGGTGTACTTCACAGCTCCAAATATTCATAATCATTCAAATCTGACCATAACCATAATTCATGATGTGCTTTCTCATTGGTCTGGTAATCTTCTTGAAGTTTTGTATCTATAATTGGACAACACTTGCCGTGAAAACAAAAACAAGTTGTTTTTGGATATCTAAACATGCTTGTTGAATTGAGAATTTTTCGAAAGGTAAAGGTTGGTTTCCTTCTTGTTGGGCACACTCATGACCATATTGATTAGATGTTCAGTCATTTTTCAGTCACATTGAGGATGAAGGAAGCTGGGAGCTTGCCATCGTTAATTGAATGTATTAAGAAATCATACATGCCAGAGCCTACTTTTGATGTGTTGGAAGAAACTATTGACATGCGAAGCTTTATTATGAGATCATATGGTGAGGGGAAATGCATTGAACAAATTAATGACATTAGCTTCCAACATCAATTTCGTATCAAAAAAATTGATGGGAAAACACTACTATGGGGCAAGAAGTATTCAACTACTACAGAATGGGCACCGTCATCAGGTTTGCAATTTTTGAAGTTCATTCCAGATCATCCAATATTTGCATCAAAAATGTTGTTATTACAATCAGTTGGTGAAGTTCATAATGTATGCAAACAAAACAGAGATATAAATTACTCTGGTTGCCTAGAAGAAATTAAAAAATGTATTAGATATACATATGAGTACTTTGACATTGCTGATACAGTTTGGTGGGAGTCATTTTTTAATAATCAAAGTGATATCATTTCAAAAAGAGCAAATGAAGATATACCTTTGAAAAATCCATTTATTTGGCCACAAAATGTGTCGAATGCACATGAGGAAATAAACATTGTTGAACAACAACAATCTCAAGGTATCATTAATTCTTCACAGGAAGAGGAAAGAGAGATGTATATTGGTTCCAGAAGATCTTGTGCACAACGTGAAGCCGTGGAAGAGCTTTACAAGGGTTCAGTACAGGATATTAAGGAGGGTTTCATGATCACAGTGGTAGCAGATGGAGATTTCAATGGCTATCCATTCTGTGTTGCTAAAGTTATAAAGGTCTTTATAGAAAATGAGGATGTTACAAGTGTTGAAGTACATTGGTATGCCACAAATACACACCCATTCAATGGTGTATATAAGCCAGAGATGGTAGTTGAAAAAAAATGCCGGGAAGAGAAAACGAAAGGGTACAAATATAAATCGTCACCGCATAGAAATATTGAAATTAGTGGATGTTGACATACTTTTTTATGACTTCAATTTAACAAAAAGGGGAACTCTTCACTTCAAGATGATATAGATTCTGAAAAGGTTGTTACCAGAAGGAACAACGTTGAGATGGGGTCTATTGAAAATAGTCGTAGATCTAGAAGAATTTTGAAACGTGAAATGATGGACATGCATGTGGACTCAGATGGGGCACTAGTTGATGAAAGAGAAGAATATGGAACATCTTCGTCAGCATCCAGTCACTCATCTAAAGATGTGAATTCTGATGGTGTGCAAGAAAGTATGTGTGATTTTGAATAATTGTTTAAGACAGTTTATCTAACTGATGTATGCATCGTATCTTGAAATAAAGTTTTTGAATTCCATATGGTGTTAAATGGGAAGTTATGAATCATTTTTATGTTGTTGGATCATTTTACTAGCATTTTTTAAAATTTTTGAAGATTGACCCTAAAAAAAAATCATCGTTCCAGTATAATTACTTTTTCATTTTCAAGCTATATTTTGCACGAAAATTTTGTTTTCACTGCCATTTTTAAAACATGTTCAAAATTGTCCCTAAAAAAAAAATCATCGTTCTAGTATACACACTTTCCGTTTTTAACACTGTTTTTTATGTTTTTATGGCGTTTTTTGGCCAAAGTTCCCTTTTTGAGTTTATAGTTCCCGTTTCAAAGTTTACATTGTTACTATTCGAAGATGTTCTTTATGCTCTTCCTCACTCTCAAAGTACACCAAGATGTCATCAATAAAAATAAAAATGAATTTATCAAGGAAAGGTTGAGAAACCCCATTCATCATACTCATGAAGGTGGTCGGAGCATTAGTGAGTCCAAATGGTAAAACCACGAACTCATAATGACCATATCGTGTTATAAATGTTGTTTTGTATATATCTTCATCTTTAATGTGAATCTAGTGATATCCCGACTGTAAATCAATTTTTGAAAATACCACACTACCCTTCACTTGATCAAATAGATCATCAATTCGAGGTAAGGGGTACTTTTTATGGTTAACTTATTTTGTTGTCTATAATCTATGCACAAATGGAAGGTACCATCATTTTTCCTCACAAATAAGACCAGGGCTCCCCAAGGAGACACACTGGGTCGAATATACCCCTTATCCAACAACACTTGAAGCTGCATTTTTAACATTGTTAGCTCTGGAACAACTCATTCTGTAAGGAGCCTTGGAAATTGGGATAGCTACAGGGATTAATTCTATAGTGAAATCAAGGTTCCTTTTGGGTGGAAAACTAGGCATATCCTCTAGAAAGGCAGCCTCAAATTCTTGGACAATTGGTATCTGGTCTAGGATAGAGATTTTATCCTTAGATCTATTGTATCCCACTTGAACTGCATAAATTTTGAAACCTTTAGGAATACACTTCCCTAACTGGTGGGTTGTAATGGGGCGTAGCTTAACTTCTCTTCTAATACCCTGGACCTCTATTCTGCTACCATCATCAAACAGGAAGTTAATTGTCTTATTATTATAGTTCACTATGGTCCAATGTTGTTCCAACCAGTCCATCCCTATCAATACGTCATAGGAGCCTAGTGGCAGCATACTTAAATTTGTTTTAATCTATTGTTTAGCTAATTCCATTACACAATTTTCTACCTTTACACTAACTCTCCTTTTAGCTCTAGTGGCTAACTCGACCAGCCAAGGGATCTTAAACTTTACACTTGTTAAGTGGCATAAATAAACTATTGAGGAGCTAACATAGCTTAAGCTTGACCTTGAATCTATTAAAATGGAAACAAGGTGGTTTGATATTTTACCTTCAAGCTCCACCATCACTAGTTGATATTCTACCTGATGATCCTCTAATGTTGCATTAATCCTGGGCATGTTTCTTACCATATCTCCGATAGTAGAAGCTTTTTGAATGTTTTTCACTGGTTCTGATCTTACTATATGGGGACAATTTTTATAGTAATGGGCTTAACCACAACCCCAACGCTACAAGGGAGGTTTAGAAACTTGACTAGATTCTAACTTGTTAGATGCTTCAATTTGTTTTACATCATTTGGAGGTATTTACTTTTGATGATTCCTATTTGTAGATTTTTTTGGTCCCTTTTGACCTGGATACCTAGTGTTAGCATTTTTCATGTTTTTTTTGGTTGGGATATTTTATTCCACTGCTTACTTGTCCATTTTTTGGTACCTTCACTTTTATTCTTCCTTTGCTGATAATAGATCTAAGCCTTTCGAACTTCTCTTTCATATAGACGGGTATAGTGTTAATAAAGCGTTGAACTTTAGCCTTCTCCTCGCGAATATAGGGGACATATCTTAACAAGGAAGCAAAACGAGCTAAGAATTCATCCATATTCTTTTGTCCCAATTTTAAATCATGAAACTCCTTCACCTTATCATCGTAGAACCTCTCAGTAGAATATCTTTCCTTCAAATGTTTCTGAAATTGTTTCCACGTAATTTCTTGTTCATCAATTTTCTGGATTGTCTTAATTTCCTCCCACCATAGGATCAGGGGCTGTCTCCTGGAGATCACGCAAATAATTAGTTCCAACAGATTCCACAACAGAAGAAGAATATGTGGTAGCAGCTGGCAACAGAAGAAATTGTGTGGCTCAGGAAAATTCTTGAATATTTGCAGGTAAAACAAGAACAATCAACTCCACTCATGATTGACAATATCTCGACAATAAAGTAGGCCAAGAACCGAAAGTTCCATGATCGAACAAAGCACATCAATATTAAATATCATCTCATTCGACATCATGTTGAGGCCAAAACAATCCATCTCCGCCATTGTTCCATTGATCAAATTGCAGACATCTTCACCAAAGCGCTTGGAAGAGAAAAGCTTGAACAATTCAGAATGATGCTTGGACTCACCAACATCCTTTCAGATTAAGGGGGGAATGTTGACACCTAATCATCAGGATTGGGTGAATAAGTGTAAGTGATGTAAATAAATAATAAGAAATATGAATAGTCACTCGGAGATGAAGTGAACAGTCTCTCCCTCATGTATATAATAAAGACCAACCTGAATGAATATGAATAAGTTGTTTTTGAGGAACCTTAATGAATATGAATAAGTTGTTTTTGAAGAATTACTGCCTGGTCTACCAGAAACCACTAAAACAAAGGAAAAAAACATGCATACCGTATACCTAAGGACGAGAAGTAGTTGAGTCATAATATTAATAAAAACCCATGTAAAACTTAATACAGAAAAATATACATTGACAGAGCCGAGTCTAAATAGATTACAAAAAGAAGAGCTTAATTAGGAAGTCCATATTCACGTATACATAGAGAGGAGATAGTAAAAATATGAAATTATATAATCTATTAGAAACCAACCACAGTAAAATGGCAAATTTATCGAAGAAACAAAATGGGTTCTTGGAACATAGAACACTAAAATTAAATCTTTGACATAAACAAAAAGAACTTGGTTACGACGAGTCGATGGTCGACCATTAAATAACAGTCACAGACCATGGTCTAGTATTTTGAAAAGAAGAAAAAATAAATTATCCATACAACCCTTACACATTGAAAATTAAAAAAAAACAGACAGAGTACCCTTATATTCCGTAACAGAAATATTAATGTCTCATATTTGCCTCAACTAAACTTAGATAATCCAAGTAAGAATACCCATCCAGTGAAACCCCAAAAAATTATGCTGAGACAGAGGACCTGGTGTGGGAATCTTCATCTGCTAAAAGTTGTTATCGTTGCGATGCAAGGGAGCAGAGCAGATTAACCTTAGAAATGAACCAAAAGAAAAATAGAACGACGAAATTATATGAAAAAGCATAATCGATTAAACAAGAGAAAACTCAGAGAAAATTATTATGCAGGTTGGCACCATCACCTGTGCAAGGGAAGAGCCAAAAATAACTCTTGGTTGAACTCAGTACAACTCATATACCGAGCCAATTGAAGCCTGAAACAAAACGCAGAAAAAGAAAACTTACAACCTATGAAAATGAGAAAACCCTTTTGGGAATAATGAATTGAGGTGGAAATTTCCAGTACTGCGAGACTTACCACAAAAGTAAGGAGAAACCCCACGCAAAACGTGGAAAGCTCCTAGCTCCATGACCAATATCCCATGTCCTGAGAGTAGTATGCTCTAGTGAGAAGGGGAAACACAATTCTACTGACTCTCTTGAACACATCAATTGGAGAAGAAAATACTGTGAAAGAGTTGTCGAAGAAAAATGTTATTACAATGAATGTAATAAGTGATAAGGAGGGGTTGTTAGTACCTGCTGGAGATAAAATGGGTAAACCCTTGTTGAGAGCTAGAGCAAGACAAGTTATAGAGCCCAAGGGCCACACAGGTGGCGGAGCGAATGGAGGAACCAAGCGATAAGCGATCTATGGATAGTTTCCCTAACCAACCCAGATCGAATAAGAAGTGTTGGATCAACAAATCATCATCCAATGGAGGAAAAAATTCCACCTCCCGGTATCCCATGACTGACCTGTGTGAATTCAATACTCGTCATGAAGGTTCCAAACCTTACCACATCTGAACTTTGGATAGGGTTATGAATTTAATTGAACATTATTATTCATATGGCAAGAGTTATGTGTGGAGTGCGTTCAGTCATATGATAATTTTATTTCAAATGTAAACTATGCTCTTTAATTCATGGGCGTGAAATAATTGTTATATGAAAGATTATATAATTTACAGTCATGAGTTATGAAATGTGGGTAATTTTTATTTTATTTTATGAGCATGCTATAGTAATATATAGTAATATATGTTACACTTATGGTATAAAATATATTAAAGAACATAAATCTAAGTTGAAAACGCTCCTAGTTCAAAAAAAATATCCTGGTATATAATTTTTTTTGGTCATATTTACATAATACATATATTAAGAGATTGGTAAAAGATTGTATTTTTTATAAGTGATGCGAATTCTATATTACGATAACATTTTGACCTTGGATTGTAAGTTGTACATTAGGAGTCTTGCCTTGCAACTGGTACATTGCTAATCTTGCTTTAAACTTATCATCATATTCATATATTTGAAAATATTTTTTCATATTAATTAGCCAAGCCTTTGCTACTTCTTCAGCTTCTCCATTATATATGGGTGGTTTGATCTTTTTGAACTCCCCTGAAATTCAGTGTTTTGCCTCTTAAATCCTTTCTTATCAAAGACATTATAAGTTTCTTCTTCATAACATGTCTGTCCTGCCTCCAATTGCAAACATTCCTCTTGTTGTCTTTGTGATTTTGTTATGTTTTCATCACCTTGGATTGGATTAGATTTTCTTTGATTTTGCTTGTATGAAAAACTCTTTATGATCTTTTCTTGTTCCAATCGTAATCTTTCATTGTCTACCCTTAAGCTCAACATCTTTGTTTTTAGTTGTTGGACTCTTTCCAGTAACACAACACTTGCATTCTGATTTGTCTCACTTAAGTGTACCCACATTTACGGGTTATGTCCTGTTGTCCCTCCTCATGTTCTAAGTCCTACTCCTCACCTCATTTTGAAACAAGTTCCCCTTTATGCATCATAATTAGTTTTTTATTCAATAATCATCCATTAGAGCGTCAGTGTAGTAACCTGAGTGCTCTCATACCATTTGTAACCCACACTAACCATATAAATAATAATAATAATAAAATGTACACATGCATATATATAAATCTTAATGGATAATAAATCTTAGAGTTAAATAGGATTTACTCATCACAATATGCCTCTAAAATTTCTTAGTTAAAGCAGGTGCATTTAAACTTTAATGGGTAAGTTACCCTTCTTCTTGTTGTGAATGGAATACGAATGTTTTTAAAAGGATCTAGTTGTTATTCTTCAATTTAGGTTGGCCAGCCTAATCCAAGGTGACGCTACCCTAGGTGTTAGCACCATGATATACCACCAAGGCATCATACTCAAATTTTAAATTCTTTGGTACTATTTGATTATAATATACTTGACTTTATGTCTCATATCTGTGCTCCTATGAGATTTAATCCTATCAGTAATTAATCTCACCCATTCCAAATCTCGATCTGGTGGATCTATAACCATCTGGCCTCTTCTACACGTTGTGCTCCCATACCCTAGATCTGACTGCTTGGATTGATCAAGGCATTTTCGTAACTACTCTTCTCTCTTCACACGAGCTGAGGTTTTCATTATGCCTATGACTTTTGCTTCTCAAAGCTCTGCAACTTCCTTCATGGTCTCTGGTTATCATCCTACAGGGAGGATGTTTTTCCAAACTCGTAACAAGTAACACTTTGAAAATTTTCTTGTTTTCTACAATTTGTTGGCATACAATAATCATTCAACCTAATGCACCCCTTCTTAATGGTGCAGGTGACTCTTAACACAATTAAAAGGTGCGTCCATCAATTCAGTTGAAGGTGTAATCAGGTTTTTCAGACTTCCCCTCTCATCTGGAGAAGGAATTAAGTCTGGAAAAAGGTTCCTTACGGTTTCACTTTCGCAACAGGAGTTTCACTTGCCTCAACTTCGCCTACAGTCTCCATGACTACATGGGAAGAGCAATGTCCACTAGTTATGAAGTGCTAACGTAAGGGTTTGTAATTATTATGAATTTGTTGTTATTTCTTTCACTTCTTAATGGAAACCCAACCCACAAACTACAACGATGTTGACTACAATCATCCCTCCTTGGGTGGCAACCATGTTCCCTCTTGCAGCAACAGGTAAGGCTCAACTATTAAACCCTCTTTTTGAGCTTGGTCCTTCTATTCCATGGTTTAGGAGTTTTAATGCATCTTCATTGTTTGATGCAGATAAGGGTTAACATACTCAAATTCTGGGTACATTAATGGACTAGGTCCTGGATTCCTTCTAACACATAACTTTTTTTCCCCAAGTTCTTTTCCTGTATTGCTTCATTACCAAAATAGTCAAAACAAGATCTTAAGTAATATGGTCATGGCTACATTCCACTAGCAATTTTTTTTTAATAATATAGTTTGGTTGGGTGGTATGTATGCATCCCACCAATTGCAGTCTCATGAACCATTCGATGGTCTGAGCATTTAGTCTTCTTATTTTAAGTTTAACTTACACACGATTGTAATTTCCTTTTTATAAGGATTCAACATAATATTACAACCCCAATTTGTATCTAAACGCAGACCAACAATGAGTTTAATAACTGAATGCAGTTTTGTTTTCTATGGTTTGCTATTAGAATATTATCAATATTTTGGTGGCTAACTCATAGCGTTGGTTTCCTCTCTCAAATCTTTTGTTATGTTGTAATTTAGCTTAGAGTATTTCTGAATTACCCTCATAGGGTCGTTAACTCTGAAGGAAAATTCCAGGGGTTGTAGTCAAGTTTAGATATGTACAGTCCATATCAGAACTGTCACCACGGCTGACCTCACGATTGGTCGTGGGACTTAATCTAGTGTGTTGTTTTACAGATGAAAAGTTGTGGATATATATATATATATATATATATATGCACATTGAACCTAGTATTTTCCATTCTTACAAGTACTTTTATGTTTATTTGTAATTCAAATGCCGTGTTTAGAATTTCATAGTTACACACTAGAACTAGACCACTGGGGTGAAATTTACTGTTTTCTTTATTTATATTTACGAAATTCATCACAATCTTATTTATTTTACTTTTCTATATACATTCCAATATCAACCATTTTCCTTTATCAATTTAATTCACCTGTATGCATTAGTCCATGCTATACATAACCTATATTGATTGATTTTTAGGAAAACATTGTTAGAAAATTATATATTACAGAGCAATGGAACACATAAAATATTGTAGAAATATAAACGCAGGAAAAACATAAAACAAGAGAGACACATATATACATGGTTCACCTAGTTTGGACTATGTCCACGGAGAAATGACGAGTCTTTCCTTTTATATTATCCAGCAAACTAAAGAGATACAACCTACATCAGAACCGCTATAGTTTCCTCTTCGCTCTCAATTTCCTCTCTCTTCCTCACTCAGAATACAGATCTACATAGACACAATATAATTCCCTCATATATATCGAGGGGTTGCCTTTTAGGGAAAAAACCCTAAATTAAAGATAACTTCTACCGTCAGATCTCCACCTAATGAACGACCTAGATTGACTATGAAATTATAGCATTTTACAAGCCAATATTACATCTATTTTTCGCAGCCGCCCCCCATGGACCTCCCTGTAGAAAAAATATTACAGGCGATGTCTCCGCCCCATTACAAACTAGTCCAATGCAACGATACCTATAAATAAAGAAGATAATCAGGCTCTACACCCAACAATCTCCCACTTGGAAACTGATTATAGCAACTCCACTGCTACTTCATTTGCTAGACATTGACTCCACTCTGGACCTAGATATTTCTCATCTTCTTCATCATAATTGAATACCAATTGAGACTGAGAAGACTCTCATTTTCTCCCTGGTTAAAACTTTGTTAACATATCTACAGGATTTTGGCTAGTATGTATCTTTTCCAGCTTCAACTGTCAATATTCCAATGTTGACTATATGAAATGGTACTTGAGCCGTATATGTTTAGTATTGGAATGAAATGCAGAGTTCTTTGCAAGATGTATGGAACTCTAGCTGTCACTGTATAACCTGCCAACTCTTGCTTCTTATCCAATTCATCCAAAAATCTTTGTAACCAAATCATTTCTTTACTATCCTCTGTAGTGGCAACATGCTTTGCTTCCGTTTTGGGAGTGCAACAACACTTTGTAGTTTTGAGACCCAATTGATAGTTGTTCCACCTAGAGTAAACACATACCCTATGGTGCTCCTTTTGTTATCTCTATCACCTACCATATCTCCATCAACATATCCTTGTAAAGCAATGTTTGAACCACCAAAGCATAATGCTTGATTTGTGGTACCTCTCAAATATCTGAGAATCCACTTCCACGTCATCCATTGTTCTTTTCCTGGATTGTTCATGTACATGCTTACAACTCCTCCTGCGTGTGAAATTTCAGGCCTTGTGCAAACCATTACATAAATTAAGCTTCCAACTGCTGATGCATATGGAACTTTAGACATATGAGCCATTTCTTCCTGAGTCTTGGGACACTCCTCCTTACATAATTTGAAACGGCTAGCCAAATGTATACTAACTGGTTTTGCATTCTTCATATTAAACATTTTCAACACCTTTTCTGTGTACTCACTTTGAGACAATATTACTTTGTGATTCTTCCCGTCTCTAGTTATTCTCATACCAAGGATTTGTTTTGCAGCACCCAAATCCTTCATTGCAAATGAGTTCACCAATTTTATTTTGAGCACATTTATTTCCTACATGTTAGAACCTACAACAAGCATGTCATCTACATACAATAACAATATAATATAGCTTCCATCATTTTTTTCTTTTGAGGTAAACACAATGATTAGAGTGACATCTAGTATAACCTTTTTCAGACATAAACCTGTCAAATTTAGATACCACTGCCTTGGAGCCTGTTTTAAGCCATACAAGCTCTTCTTCAACCTGCACACTAATTTCTCCTTCCTTTTTACCTCATATCCTTGTGGCTGTTGCATATATATCTCTTCCTCCAAATCCCCATGGAGAAATGTTGTTTTCACATCTAATTGCTCAAGCTGAAAATCTTCAGCCAGTACTAGACTTAATAGTTCTAATTAAAGTCATTTTAACAATAGGAGAAAATATCTCATCAAAGTCTATGCCCTTTTTCTATCCAAACCCTTTCACCAAAAGTCTAGCTTTATACCTTTCTCTACCTCCATCTTCTTCCTTCAACTTGTAAACCCATTTATTCTACAATGTTGGTTTAGTTGCAGGAAACCTAACTAAGTCTAAAGTATGGTTATGTGCTAAGGAGTCCATCTCCTCTTTCATGGCTTACTCCCACTTCTTCCTGGTTTCTACTTGCACTGCTTCTTCATAACATTCTAGTTCACGAGAATCTGTGAATAGTACATAATATAATGAAGGAGAGTATCGTTCAGGGGGTCTACCTATCCAGGTAGATCTTCTAACACCACTTTTAGGTATTTGAGGTGCTTGTTGCTGTTGTGGTTGTTCTTTTGGCCATTGATCCAATAGAAAGGAAGAATTACAATTAACTTATCCTGCGGGTTTTTTTTATGGAGCAGCACAGGGAAACAAATGTGCTTGTGGATTTTTTATTCCATTTAATGATGAATTGACATACAGGGTGCATTGGAGCTGTGGAAGTGGTTTCAATACCAAAGCGAAAGCTATAGCTCTCTAGGGTCTCCTATGCTTCAATAGCTTCCTGGGTATCCCTCAGCTACAGATATATGGTGATTCCAAAATAATAATTGACAAAGTCCTCGGAAAGGCATCCATAAACCACCCCAGATTGCAGGGATGGATGTAAAGAATTAATCTTCAATGGAAAGCTCAAGATAGTTCCACAATTCAACACATTGGAAGATAATTTAATATGGATGCAGGCACACTATCAAAAAAGGGCCTACTGACAAACACTAACAATTGGCATGTAGAGATTACATGGGAGCAGGCCACGTTCGACATGGGATGTTTTCCAAAGCCGGGTTAAAGAACACTATGTTCTGCCACTTGAAACTGTATTTTCTACTATTTTGTAAATTTTTTTAGACTATTAAATCAATTTTAGGATCTCTCAAAATCGCCCTATAAAAGCTGAAGTGTTGGAATTTTTTGTAAGCATATATACATGTTTTTCTAGAAGGTTATCTGCCTGGCCACTCGGCAAAAACAGTGTCCTCTATGAGGAAGGCATGTACCTCCTCGTTAGATGATGTCCTATTCTAAGTAAAAGCTCATTTCTGATGTGATGGTACATATATTTCGTTTCAAATTTTTCACCTCTGACATGAGTTATATGGAGCAGGTCTTTTGAAGACACAGATTTCTCTCTAATGTGAGGATTTTTTTCTCGAATGTGGAATATGTTCCTTCAGCGCAACTTCAACTGAAGCATATGATTCTCTTCATTTTTTGAATTTTTTTTTGTATTTTCTAACATGCTACTGATCTATAAGTGCACTAATATCAGCAATATTGCCAGAATGGTTCTGACTATTGTGAGAAGCAGGACATTGGATCTTGTTTGAAGAGAAATAAGCTCTATCTTTTGTAATTTTTCCTATAGAAACAACACACAAAAACATGTTTATAATGTACCTTCATGACAAATATAATATATAATTCTTTTTTATTTCTGAAAAAAAAAGTTTAACACCATTAGTTTAATTTCCCAGAGCGATGGATCCCTGAAATTGAAGGCCATTTACAAATTTGCTGTGTAAATTGATTCGAAATAATAAGATGTTGCATTGACATTATCTTTAGTGGAAAGACATAATATATAATGTAATAAAAAGAGGACATGGAATATTCATTATCATATCCAAAGGAGCGACTAAATAGCATAGGTTCGCAACGATACTGAACTCCTCATTCTCTAGGTGACTGGTCGGGAATCGTGGTTAATACCCTCCCTAACTTTGTTAAAAGAATTCAGGGGCTTGACTTCCAACTAGTCCGAGTCTGGGTCTTACGTCCTCACACAAAAATGGTCAACAAAGCCCAAATCCCCTAATGACTTCTCATTAGTTGAAGTTGAGGGCCTATGGCCTGCCAAGATATTTGAAACTTACATTTCATACAAATCAATTTTGGGTTGTCATTACATGTTCAAGAGAGAGAGAATAATGCAGATTTATTCCTTGTGATTTGAATAGAACACAAAAAAATAGTTCTTACCTACAAATGCAAGGAATGCCTTGACTTTCAAATCAAGGATTTGATACAATTATGCATTCTGACACGTCATTTTCACATCCCGTAGGTAATTATTTGAATCCAATGATTAAGCAAACTAATATTCGAGTTGTAATTGTGAAACCATGACCCCAATAATTCAATTTGAGTTTTGTTGGAATCGATTGTGTATAGGTGCAAATAAACTATTATGAGTAATCAACTAAGCAGTTGACAAAAGTGGTGGGCAATTGAAATGCTTCATCTGGGAAAGTCACCTCCATTTTTTTGAGTTCTTATGGAGTACTTTCAACACGAGATCATGTCCAAATCAAATACTTTCTTATAACTTGACAATTAGATTTCAATTACAACTTTAGCTGACTTCTGCATAGTCACACATATAAATCCATAAATTATAGCCCACTCGAGCTCCACGTAAATTACAGGTATGTAATGTAACAATATGAATCAATAAATATCTGAGGTCGTGACACTGCTTTAGTGTACTTGGATAGCCATATTTTTACCAAGATACTTGCATGTGATGATGTAATAATAATCCAGCCATAAACACATGTGTATATATAAATAATAATATACCACCCATAAAAAACACACACTTATAAATATTCCCACTTGTAACTGCAAATAACATCGATCTTATGGTTTTCTTTTTCTCTCACCATTCTGATCAAGGGATAACTAACTGTTGAGTGAAGTTCCAACGTTCTGACGGGATAGAATGGCAGACCATTAATTGGAGATCGGTCCAACTAAATCTCATGTCTGCCAACTCTTTCCAACCGACCCCCGCTTGTGTGCAATAGACCGTCAGTTAGCCAGCAGTCAGGAGGATTCATTGGAATAAGGCAAGGGCTAACAAGCCTGCCATAGGGCATTAAATGACCTGGTACATGCATACCCTATAACAAAATAACACACAACCTTTATTTTTAATTTATGTAGCCACCAAAGCTGTGTGTTATTTTGTTATAGGGCATGCATGTACCAGGGAATTTAATGCCCTATAGCAGGCTGGTTAGCCCTTGCCGACCACAACTATTGTCTCTGAATTCAGAATAGAAAATAGTTCCATTTTCACCCTTACTAACTCTGTTCTCACAAAAGGCTATGACACGATATTTCACCTACCATGTGTAGGAAAACCCATATATTTTTGTGGTGAATTAATGGGAACTTATCGACTAGTCTAGAAAGCCTTCCTACCTTCTCTTTTCTGAATTCCATGTTCTTCATTCTCAAACACCCTTTCTCTCGAGCCTATTCATTTTCAAATCATATGCAACTTCAGACGAAATCCATAGCTTCGGAGCAACGTCGTTTTTGGCGTTTTCCATTTTCATTGTCAAATCCCCTACACCCTTAGATAGGATCCAATTTCCCCAATCACGTTCACTATTTGTCATTTCCGTTTGCATCACCTGTAACCAGACTAGTCAGGGTTGACATCTCCCACATTCTGGTGCAATTGTAAGTTCAAAATCCAGATGGTGTTTGTGTTTTTTTAATCATATCATTATGTATAAGTTTTGTCTTTTCTGTTTATATTTAAATTTCTTTAGGAGACTTAAACGGAACACTTACCTAGTGCACAATTATATGTTATTTTATGGACCTATGGTATTTATAGGCTCATAAAAATATATTAACCTATAGGTATCATCCTGTCCTATTCTACTTGTGGAGGTTCCAACTCTGGTTATAAGCATAATGTTGTTTTACTGCATACCAATTCTCACTAGATTCATATCAATTCCCACTAGATTCATTTTATGATAGTCATTAATACTTGGTCAGTGTAACAAACTTTGGTGAGATATTCTTACTCTTACTCTATTCCGTATTTTCTCACCCTGATGTTATTAACCCTTCCATCTGCAGTAACTCATAGTGGTTCTCATAAAATCATATTTCCTTGCATTTCCGAGCAAGAATTCAATAATGGGGATTCACCTTATTATTAATATCAACTATTTAGGTTCATTCTCCACATTCCTAATTTAGATTCCGAAAATAAATCTTAGTATATATCTTTGTTCTTATACACACATTACCATGTATGCAAGTATAACTAATATATATTTAGGCAATTGCATACTTGTATGTCATGCATATATTAAAAAGAGAGATTTATCTGAATTTAAATTGTGAAGCATAAAAATACAAGGGTTGACCATGCTATTAATTATGCTACAAATATAATCATCCAATGCATTTGTTTCTAACTATTATATGGTTGGCCTTGTTCTGTATCAGAATTTACTGTAGAATTCATAATTCCAATGTTATGCATGTAATACAATTTTGTCTAAGTTACATATCCATCAAGCAATATTTTTTTCAAAATATACATGAACTGTGGAATAATTTTGACGAAAACACATCTAATGATTCTAGAAAGGACATGATGATGATGGGTTACTTTTTTAATTTACACACCCAATTTGATGTGAAAGGAAAACATATTTTACTGTTCTAGAAATGAAATGTCATTCTCGGTTGCTTTTTAATTTATGTAGACAATATTGTAATGTTTGACCACTTCCTTAATATAATGAGGAGAGAATACAACTGGTTGTTTCTTTTCAAGGGTTAGGATATCACCAAACTTGATTGCCAAAAAACACTCACTATTACAAAATGAGAAATTAGTGACTAGGCGACTAAAACCGTTAGTCACGACAACATTTTCAAGTGAAATAGTATAAAAAATGAGCAATCTTAAGCGACCCAACTAAAAAAAACTAACATAAATGAATAATTTAGTCATGGGTTAAAATATACAACTAGCTAATAAGTAATACATCTAAAAATGGCTAATTTAAACTAAACTATGACTAGCTTGAAATAGTGTATTTTTGAGCTACCTATAACTAAAATTTTATTAATAACATTATTTCCGAAAAATGATGTGCTACCTAGGACTATTTGAGTTTATAAAAAAATTATTCATAGAATTAGCTATATTTTCCACCTCCTTAAGGGTTGATTGATATTCCCCTTATGTGTAAGCCTCATGGCCTCTTTCCCTCTTTATATGAATATACTTTCTTAAGGAGGTCTTTATACTCTCATGTGATGGATCTTGAAGACATTTTTCAAAATAAGGTCTTTTATAGTTTTTATTGATACCTTCAAGCTAAAATTATCACTCTCTATGCCTTGAAAAATATTAGATATGTAGTCTCTATGCCAAGTGACCTTGATTTTCTCAAATGAAAAATAATTAAACTCAATTGTGGAAACATAAAAAATTGACAAATGGTTAAAATCTAATCTTGGGCTATTCTAAAATCTAAAATCGACACAGTGAAATTTAATTTCCTGTTACTCAATTGAAAAATTGTTAAAATCTAATCTTGGGCTACTCTAAAATATAAAATTGACCCATTAAAATTTAATTTCTCGCTAGTCTTCTTCCTTCCCAAGTTGAGAGAGGGTTCAATGCTATTTCTTTGTGCATAATCTCTTAGATTTTGTGCTACTCTTCTTCATTCCTCGCTACTCTTCTTCCTCCCCCGCTATGCTTCTTCTTTGCCAAGTCGGGAGAGGGTTCACTACTCTTTCTCTATGTATAGTCTCTTATATTTTGTGCTACTCTTCTTCCTTCCCAGATCGGGAGAGGGTTTAGTGCTCTTTCTTTGCACATAATCTCTTAGATTTTGTTGTATAATTCAAAAGGAGCATGTGCATCATCGAATTTGGTTCTAGATTGTGTTTTCAATCCATTTCTTCATGATGGGAAATGGTTTGAAACCTCAGGAAGAAAACAAGTCAAGAATCGTCGCGCTAATAGCGTTGGGAAGTCCTATGAATTTGAAATAAAATGGAAGGAGGGGAGAGCGATATTTTTCGAAAAAAACCGTATCGCTCTAGCGAATCTAGACATGAATATGAAGAAGGTATGGATGAAATCAGAAACCCAAAAGCCAAAGGAGGAGTAGGAAATTAACAAAAGAAACATAATATCACGAGTATTATCACCAAGGGAACATATAGTGCCCTAACATCAAGGTAGTATATATTCACATCCATTTTCCTAATGAAAAATTGTTCTTATTTATTTATCTAACATTCTTGGTGAAGAAATTACTCTATTCACGAGAGATATCATCAGAGGAAAAATCACTCCCTCAAAATGTTGATCTCTAGAGCTAGAGCTAGAGTGGGAGCCTCACAGTTAGTGTCAAATTTAGAGCAACTTTAATTTTCATATGAATTGTAATTCTATTGCATGTTGGTCTCTGCATTTGGAGATTCGGAATACTAGGCCTTAAAACTAAATGTGATATCCTTGAGGTAATATACAGACTAGTACAAGGACTTTCATGGATTGTATTTGGGGCAGTAAATTGTACATGAGAAGAAATTGAAAGCTACAATATATCCAAAGTCTCTCTATCTTTGGTGGCTTATAAATTACATTATGAATACAATATTCTTGATCTCTACAATCATCAGGTTGACATTTATAATCCATAATCCATATAGTATTCTCCCTCTTGATGAAATTTGCATTGATGATGTTTCATAACCATGGATTTATACTAGCATTAGCCATCGAAGGGACTAGATGAATCACCATTGTTGAAGAAATAGAAAAAGAATTGCATGAACCTCTACTGGATGGTAGCACTCTGAATCCTAGCACTTAGAAACAATTAATAAACGCTTATGCTATAACAGGTATTCTGTCAAGGGATACATGATGATGGTTGAATCATGTATGGAACAAAGTTTATAAAAATGCTTTGTAATTGAAATATGTTTCTACACTGACACCTAGTGATAACATTGAAAATATGTTTGAAATTTTTAAATCAAGCTATTCTAATGATATAGTGGAACACGAACACCCAGTACACCTTACATTTCTTTGATGGTTTTGGCTGAATCTTGAACTTACTTCATCCCTGACCATTGAAAAAATGTGTGTGATGTATATTGGCCAATTTTTGATACAAAAATTTGTTGATTTTACATCTCGAGATCAGAGCTTTCCTGATGAAGGATCTCTGCTTGTATTGATACTATTTTTAACAAAATCCCTTGAGGTTCTTTGGTCCCGCTAGTATAAATTTAAATGTTATAATTTGGGCATGTTGATAAGGTCTACTCTGATCATAGCTTTATACATCAAGGGTTTAATATTGTCAAGATCCGCTAGGCAAGCTCATGGTGTTGGACAAATTGTAAAGTACATGGTTCAGGATTCTCAATATCTTTCGAATATGATGTTGCAACTTCATTACATTTGGATAATGCCTCTAGAAGCTGGGGTTGTTTTATCAATCTCGTTTGGAGTTTTGGGCATTTCTATGTTGTCTGGTTTTGTTTGCATGACACTAATAATGGGCATTGTAGCTTGGGGATCCAAGAGAAATAGGAGATATCAGTTGCAATTAATGAGTTTTGTGTGATATTCATACAACTAATGAGTTTTTGAATTATATGAGGGTTATCAACAGGGAGAATTTTAAGGATGGAAAATTATCTTGAAGTTTAAAACTATTGGCGAATCTCACTAGTTCCTAATACACAAACTATAAAAAAATTTATTAATATATTTGTGAAATTACTCAAATTTATAATGATTTTATATATAATCTCTATTTAATGTTGGTGATTTTTAAGGTAAAATAATTTTATATTGTAAAATTTGGGTGAATAATTTCTAGAAAAAAATGGAAATAGGCGAATCTTTCTTTTGGAAAAATAATGGAAAATCAGTCCACCTGTGAATATTAGACCCTAAAATTTTCCATGGTTATCAAAATTCAAGCATGAGAAGGCCATTTCCAAACATGTGAGAGTATTTTAGGAATTCCAAACATGAATGGATATGCAAATCTATGTATTCTGTTTCAGTGAATATAATTACCCTATGGAGCATGCCATAACTTGTTTCGGTAGTGACATTCACTCCATGGAACATGACTTCACTTGTTTCATTAGTGACATTCACTACATGCATTTTTGTAGAATAAAAACTTAGAGCAGGGAAGGTGTTCACTACAACATCTATTTTCAAAATTCTTCAAGAAGCCATTAGGAATTTTCCTCAAGCTTTAATATCTAACTCACAAGAAATGGTGTCCTTGGATAGACTTGTCAAGTATATGACTAGCATGGATCTTGAACTTGAGGAAATCTAAAGTTTAAGCAAGGAAAAGAGATTGTTCTTGTAGTTAAAAATAGTACTTTCTTCTAGGATAAAGAGGAATCCAAATCAACTCTTCAAAATATCAACCTTGAGGTTCGAAGTGGATCTACGATGGACACTTTTGGCACAGTTGGATCCAGGAAGTCCTCTTCACTCTCATCCACTCTTGAGGAGATGCCAAAACTCTCTGTTGTGGTATAAATTCTATACCTACAATTATATTTACTTGCATCTCCATCTTCCTCTTGTAGTATCGACCACATTAAAAATATGTATTTATAACTTGATAACATTATCAAGATAATTGTTATAAAACTTGTTATAGCTTCCTATCAAAACTCAGTCTAGTATAGAAAACAAGCTAATTGACTTACTCACAAGCCAAACTTGCTTCTTGGAGAGTACAAAATTTCCATTCTTGTCAGAAAAAATAGCCTAGGTTTCCTGAGCTTTTCCTATGTTTGAGCCAATCGCTTACTCTCTTCGATTGATTACTATTAATAGAAAGCATTGGTATATTAAGGTCTATAGAAATTGACACTCCTCTATCCTTGGGACCCTACAAATCCTAACCTCTTCCTCTAAACCATAGCTTTTGCAACATAGGTAACAAAGTTCCTACACATTTTGGTAGTATCAAGAGTTTTGGAATTTTATCAATGTAGTAATGCTCACCTCAAATTGAAAAAATATGTCTACGGCCTTCCAATACCATTACATGAGATCTAGCTCAATAAAATCCTTGTGCAAAATTAATTATTGTGGTGTCATTTTATAGAATCTAATTTTTCCTTTCTATGGACCAATTCATACCATTACTTGTGGCCCCTCTTAACAAATTTTTTTTGGTACACTAATTATGCTGGGTTAAAATTTGGCTAACCTCTTTGATGGACCCAATGGTCCCATGAAAATTACCCATAGGATGTTAGCCATAAGGAAAAACAAAATATAGTCTCCTATTACATTATCAAAATGGAAACCAATAGGTCTTCCCTCGGATTTCACATACCCCCCAGTTTCAAAAAAAATGTCCCTTTTCCATAAGATTTTCCATACAATGGTAGTTGATTATTTCTCTAGTGGTTTCTTTCAAACCTTTGGTTATCTAGGAATTTCCATTCTCTTGAAAACTCGTGTACAATTCCAAGAAATCATAGCCACCCATTTCAACAATTCATCACCCAAATAAATATCATAGCCACCCATTTCAACAAAAAACATGTGGCTTCCTTGTGAGGGAAGACATATTGGTTTCCATTTTTCTAATTTAGGGAACATTTCCTTGTAAGCAGGGAGGAAGAGATGAGAATAATACTAGGTGACAAGTGGCAAGTGGGAATGTATCATAGGTTATTTGTAAATATCTAACTATAACTCTAATGTTTAAGAGACAAACAACCACCAATTATCCCATTTATTTCTCCATCATTTAATCCATTAACTAAATTCATTATATTTATGATTTTATGTACTACAATATATCTGCATTTGTGGCATTCCTCTCTTGTAGTCTTCCTTTTATTTTTTAAATTCCACATAGATTACTTCAAGGGAAAGGAGAAATTAGTTACAATTTTTATCATCATCTTATTTCCGTAAGTCTTCTCATCTTTTTTTGTAAGAACATATAAGATATTGGGAATTGTTTTTCCATCTTCTAGTAATAGTTTGATCTATTATGAAGTGATTAGCACAAGCTATTGTGCATATTTGACCCATCTAAGATAATTTGAGTTGGGATAAGTTGATATTGGTAACTTAAGTTCCTTTTGAAACAAGATAAGGTTGTAGTGGTTTCCATTATCAATGACCATATATGTTAGCTTCTACTTGATTTGACATTTCTATCTACAAAGAGATTATTTGTTGCTAACAAGGTTATGTTTGGGAATTAGCATCAAGTGTGGATCAATGTAGATGGGATTGTTGACATCAACATCTAAGTCTCCAACCTCTCAATAATGCTTAGAAATGAAGTATTTTCCCTTTTGGAGCTCTTTGGCATAAATGTTTGACATTTGTCATGGGAATGGGAAAGCTTAATTTGAGTGGTGCCATATTTCTTCTTCCCATAGTGGATAGAGGATTTCGAATTAATTTCTCCTTTGCTCTACCCAATATTGTTGGGATGAGTAATTAGTGGAAAGAAAATGAGGAAAAATCCCTTCATCTAAAATAACTGAATGGTCTAATGTAACTTGGCTTCAATCTTGGAACTAATTTGCATAAAATGAGCCGACGAGGAAATAGAAAATACTATAACTTATTTGTAATACTAGGGAACAACCCACAAAATAATTTGGTGTAGAGTGTATAGTTTGGGACCTTTTATACTTTACCTTGAATTGGGAGAGAGATCCATATTTGGCTCTCCATTTCTATAAATATCAGGTCTCCTTGGGTTATTCTTGTCGAAGGAAATAATGAGACTTTGAGGCCACTTTTTTTCTTCCATTTTCCATTATCTCCATTTATTGATTCCCTACTTTATAGGTACCATTGAATTCCCCCCCGCCCCCAATGGAGGAGAATAATGAATCAGTCAAGGAGGTTATCTAATGGCTGTACATTCTAATCACCTATTTTTCTCCCTCACAATGTCTTACATCTAAGCTAGCATTTTACACTAAGAATTTTTTGCAACTTAACAATCAATTGTTTATCCATTTACATATGAAGGAGCTAACCCGATATACTCAAGGTTCCCCTAATCAACTAAGATCATGTGCCCACTATTTACATGTCAAGAAATGTATCATTAGATTCCCTAAGAGAAAAATATTTGTTGGCACTCCTCCTTCTAAGAAGTTGATACTAAAAAGCACTTTATCTTTCAAGTGCCCCATCTGCTACGAGATCCTAGCAAGATTCCATTACTTCTATAGAGACTCTATCAAGTCCCTTGCGACCTTTTCTTTAAAACCTAAACCAAAAATGATCACCCCAATAATGCAAGTTGTAGTTACTAATAGACAGTGTGACATATAAGGACCTTCAAGGACTACTTGGTTGACAACTACATATCTCAAACAACAAAGGAATCAACAGACTAGATACAGGGTGTCACTAGCATAGACAATGACAGATTATTGAAAGAGAGATCATCAACATGAGATATCTTGAAACCACTTCATCCTACTGCTCTCCACATATGGCATAAAAGGAATACCACTCACCCTTGTTCATAGCATAGATATCATGGACAAATTCTTACATCAAGGTTCCTTTCCTCTTCAATGAATCTATTGGAATTTGATCTTTAGGGAGGTAGATGGAGTCCTCGAATTATTCCCCCGAGAATTTGTCCATAGTTGTGGTGGTGGATGATGATTTATCTTCTCATTTGATGTTGGACACGATGCTACTCTTCCTGATCCTCCACAGTCTTGATAGATTTCTAGAGGATCTGTCATGGTGCAATGCTATCGTTGGGTTGATTTTTCCTCCTAGAGAATTATCTATTTCAATTTGTAAGGATATTTTGGTTATTCGTCAACATTCATATAATTTTTTATTTTTTTATTTTGAGTTCATTTGTTTTTTTATGTCCACCCAAACTAAACAAGTGTATTGGTTTGGACTATGGTTCTTAGTTTTATATAATACTTTTGTTCCATATTGTTGAGTTTGATGCTTCATAAATTGTCTATTTCACAATCTACATAACTCTACAACAGTGTCAACTACCATCCAACCTATATTCATATACATTATATAGCTATAGATTTTTTTCTTATTCACAGTGAATTTTCTGTAGATTTATTTAGGTTATTCTCACATTGATTTTTCAATCAATTTGATCAGATGTTTTCATCTAATAACTATTTTCGCTTTTCTTTTCATTACTTTTCATACAGATAAAGATGAGTGGTGGCATGAAGTATGTGGAACAAACATCATGGATATAGAATGGGACAAAAGAAGAAAACATTCTCTTTGGATTTCCCATGGACTATGATAATACTATAATGAAATTCCGGTGTGTGCATTGCAAAAGGATTTAGAAATGATGGAATTTGGAGACTATATTGAATTTGGGGACTGAGGGAGAAACCTTAGTGGTGGACATAAATAAAAAATTGAACTGGAATGAGTTGTTTACCAGGACATGAATATTTATTCTTCTTGATGACATTTTTAGTGTTTTGGATGTTGATACGAGTTCTAGAATTTACAAATAAATAACACTCAGATTAGCATGTATTACTGTCTATTTACCTACTAGGTTCATTTACCATATATAAGAATTCATTGGGAATATTGGAGATTCAATCTTTCTAATTATTCATCTCCTAGGAATGCATACAAGGTTCTCTTAATGAAAAAAACATTTTACTCGTTACTCATCAAGCATACATCTTGCATGGGGTAGACCTAATTTTGGTAAGATTCAATTATACCTTCTCTTATCCTGTAACTTATGAAACCACATGAAAATCTTCTCTTATTTTATTATTCAATAGACATACATTATCTTAAAAAATTGTTTCCTTCTCTAATTTTTTTATTATGATTATATAATAATAGGTTAAGGGTGAGCCAAATATATCATACATATGTTCAATGGGGCATCCTATATGGTGAGTGAGATGGATGGAAAAACATATCCATAAATTTACATGTATAATGGTCATATAAGTATTAGCAAGGATGTCTAGGCTTAATGAGAATTATGATGTGCACAACTACGACATTGTTCTTTTAGAGCTACTCATAGGAAGGAAAGATATGGATAATGACTTTAATTTGCTTCAGTTGGTAAGATGATAATGACTTTGAATTTGCTTCAAATGGGATTTCCTTTTTTTCAATTGTAAATATTTTTAATTTTTTTTCCTTGGGATATTGCATGGACCAATAAAATAAATAAATAACTTTGGTTTCTTTTACATGGGCATTTCAATGCATATTCTATCAAAAAAAGAAAACAATACAATAATGGAAACTATAGACCAAGAAGTAGAAACACCCTAAATAGATCTTGGGGTTGTAAGAAAGATATTCCAACTTACACTGCTTTGCAAAAAGAGACAAACTTCTGACTACCCACCATGCATGTGGTTACCAAGAATTTTGTAGTCTTTAGTACCATCTGCTAAAAAAATTCTAGGTATCCAAGTAAACAAACCATCCTCTAGCAACAACTACAGGAGATAGTTGGATAAGCAGGTGGAACAAAATCACAAAGATTTTATAGGAAGCACGAGTAGCACTTCTGATGGAGATTTGTTTCTGAGATTTGGCATGGTTATTTCACATAAAATTGTTTGAATATTATGAAGGCTTGAAGAAGGAAAAAATGGAGCTCATAATCAAAAGTGTATCGAATAGTTCATTCTTCCATATTGCTATTAGTGGGAAATAAAGCTATCCTCTTACATTCAAAGACCAAATTTTATTATTGGTTTATGGAATAAAGTTTGCTAGAAAAGTCTGATCTTGGTAGTAGAGAAAATGACAGTGCCAAGTGTTATGAGAAAATGATTTGTGCATGGTTTTTCAAAGATGCTAGTTAGAGTCTCTGTAGCATTTTTTTTCTCAAATGGTTTCCTAATTGATGTTTAGCAACCTATATATGACATCCAATAGGATATTGTGTAGTACCCAAACATCAACCTGAATATTGATGATTTAAGGTGGGAAACATTGTTGAAAGAATATATGGATGATGTTACAAGACAATACTGAGAAGCTTTTGTTGTTCTTAGTCCCTCAGATACAAAGGCCTGATATGGTTTAGATTGGAGTCCTCTTTCCTTCCTAGCATGACAACAATATATACACTTAAAAATGTTAATGGTCGATAAATTTGTACATGAAGAATATTGTATTTTTCTTTATTAAATATAAGTACTTGAACATAGATTTTCTTGCAAGAGGTGAATATTTTTTTCGTCTTTCTTAGGATGCTGCATATTTTTGTACTTCAAATTCTTGATAAAATGTCTCTACTTCGCAAACCCTTTTTTCTCTCTCTTTATGTGATTATATATTTAACAGTGATGAATGATCAACTTTCCTAGTCTGAAGTTTTATATGAATTATGTTTTTTCATTACTTTCAAGCTTTTACTAAGTAGAATTTTTTCTCTTTCTTTTCCAAAGTAGATAGTCAATATAAATATTTGAAGGTTTCTAAAATTGACAAATATATAAGAATCCATAGTAAGTAATAAGATGATGATAGGCTATGGGTGACATATATTTTCTCTCTATCTTAAGTAATTTCAATATAGGTAATTTTTGCTACTATTTTCATTCTCATCCCAAGAAGTATATAAATTCTTTTTCTCTACCCATAAAAACCTTCTACTTATGAATTGTATAATTTTTAGTTTTCGTTTATTGTTTTGTATATTTTTCATGGCAATGTATACATTTTATGGTGATGATTTGTTCTATAGTCATGGTCAAATTATGCCCTTCATTTTATGTATTTTCCAATTTGTGGGATTTCAAATGATACATGCTTGTTTATGTTTTTATGTTGATTTCTTATATATTCTTTTTATGTGGCACCATCATTTGACTTTTCTTGCTTCTTCATATTTAGATGTAGTAATTGCTAGTCTATAGATATTGGAAACATTTGTAAAGAAACTAGTGGGAGAATGATTGATTAGAGATACTTCTCTTAATACGAAGTTGTTTTCCTTATCTCAAGGATGGGTTGGTAAAGAAGAAGGTTTGGGGATGTTAGCCTATTCTACAGAAAATGGGACTGACTTGTTGCATATCAGCTAGGTACCTTCATTTTGAATATTAGGTTGATGAATCTGTTCAAAATGGATATTTTGAAGTGGAACTATGAAGACGCCTAGGGCTGCAAGTAATTCATATACCTGATTTGAGTATGAATTTTTCAAGTGATCTCAAGCATTTGAAGCATCTACTAGATGAATGCAAGGTGGTCCTTGGCCTTAGATTTTTTCACTAACAAGATTATGTTTTGCAAGAGGATTTTTACGTATAGACACTAGGTGAAAATACATTTGTATTCATCTTCTGGCTTTTACAGTGCTAGCGCAAGCAAGTAATGACACCAATGATTTATCTAGTTTCACACCAATGAGCCTGAGTTTGTGAATGAACTTGTAACATTAGTATGATTTGATTATGTGGTTCCTGAAGATATTTGTATTTTATAAAGATTAGCATTAAGTGCTCTTTATCAGGATAGGTCTTGTCATTTAAATGTTTTAAATGGCATCACATCACAAGGACATCATGGTATCTTGCCTAGTCTAATGCAGAAGGAAATAAGTTCCATTTCTAGTGAATCATCATATTGTTAGATATCTTTCCTAGAATATCTACTTTCTCTTGTAACAATTCTAGCTTCTTCTTCTTCTCATTGCACTTCTTTAAGGGGTGTGGGTTTAATGCAAACTTTTCTCCCTCTTCTCAAAGATTTGGATCCACAATACGTACACTTGGTAATAATTGTTGTGCATGTTCTTGAGGTTTTTATGGACTATAGTAATCCTGATGAAACCTCCTTTGGGGGTTGAGGATGCTTGGATAGCAACATAGCACACTTGAAGCTTGAAGTCTACCATTTTGAGGAGAGAGTAAGGAAGCAAAGTGGATAATCACAATTAGGTTCTAAGGGAAATTCTCCTCAGAACAATGTTGTTGCGTCAGAGGCAACACATATAGCTCAACAAACATTGGTTCCTTATCATAGAATACTTCTTATGAACACTTTTCTTCAGGCTATATCTCTTGGCACATATGCTCTTAGAAATATTGCATGGCTATATGTATCTAAAGAGAGTTATTTTCCATTTTTATTTTGCAATATATTCAGAAGATCAAAGGACATTGTTGGTGGGGTATTTTCACTTGTAGCTACAATCATGAGTGATCTTACTCACAAAGATTCAACTTTCTATTATGTCCTATATGTTGTTGGTCTAACTAATTATTTTTTGGATGCCATTATGGTTCATATCATCCCTTTTGCAGATGTAGTAGCTTGTGTACCAAAAGTTTTGGATGCTTTATGTCACTAGTAGCTTGGTCTTCAAGTTATTTGTGATCGTGGTGCTCTAAGATGTTTTGCGAGAAATTTTACATCAAAAACCTACTTCAGGTGACACTCCTAGGTCCTTATCATCTTCCATAGATAAGATGATGTGACATGCAACTTCTTTGAGGGGGCCTAGGGTGGATGTATTGATTGAAATATTAAATGCTATTGAAAAACTTGGATCTAACATTGAATTGTCTTCCATGTTGTAAGAATCTACCAACACTTCTGTGAATTTTTCCATTGTGACTAATTTAGAATAGAAAATTGTTAGTTCAACGGATGGAGATGAATCATCCAGGGAAACATATGAGCTAGGGGTTGATACTTATGCTGAATTTTTTTCTTCAAACATGGAATCCTTTCTCCCATATCGTATAAGAAATGCTACATGTCTCTTGGAGAATATTTTCTTTAATACATATATATGTGTGGTGTTTGTTGAGAAAAAAGGTATAGAGTTTCTGCTACAACTATTTGATTTACCCCTCTTACAATTTCCATTTACAATTGGCCAGAATATAGCTATCACATTTAGGAATTTATCACGGCAACACTCATCTCCTCTCACAAGGGTTATTTATACTACTATAAGGGAACACATGAAACCTGCAATTGAATTCATGAAGTTGTTGTCTAGAACAAGGGTGAAATATATTGAGGTAGGAAAATGCATGGGAATTTTGAGATGCCTTTCAAGTCTAGATGGTGTTTTATCCTTTTCAACACATATTCTAAAAAACACAATAAGAATGATGCCTGAAATTGGTTCTGGTGGTGTAGATATATTAAAGGATGTAGGGAAGGTGTACAAAGAAATAGTTTGGTAAATATCTCTTCTTAGTGAATCAAAAGTATATGCGAACAAAGGGTTTGAAAAAAGACCTGCAACTGGAAATTTGGCACCAAACACAACAAGTACAAAAGCCGGTAGTGACATTAAGACAATTTTGATTTTTTGGTATGTGAAGTGAGTGTCTATGAGGAATGGAGTTGTTTCTCATTCGTCCTATTAAAGTGGCTAAACCACCCTCCAAAATTTTGCATATGATTCATTTTCATAGCCTCCCTTATAAATCATAGCAACTCATCTTGCACTGATCTAGGTACTTATGTTTCGACTAAGATTTATTCTTTTCATATTGGCTTGTGTTTTCTGACTTACATCCTTTTATAACCTAAAATATGATCCCTTGACTTGGTCTTTCAACAGTTACGGGCTTGCCTTAGATAACTGCATAATTATTAAGGCCAACTAGCCTCGCTCTTGTGAATTATGCAGTTTTGAATATGAGTGAGTCTTGAGCTCAGGAAATGCGTAGTACTAAATGGAAGCCAACCTTTAACTAGGAAACTGCGTACCCATAAGAGGCATCTGAAAGTGAGTAAGCCCATAGGTTGCGTAGAACAAACTATATTCATAAACTACACAATGCGTGAGTCAGATAGTCTCCTTGTTATTGTGAGAACTACACAATCCTTCCAGGAAATGCATGGCAATTTTTACCGAAAATGAGAAAAAAGGTAGAAAAAAAAATCCCTAAAAAATAGGGATATATTTTTAGTAACCTCAAGGAGGCACTTGCACTATTATTAAAAAATGTCGCCAAGTGTCACTTTTTTCTTGTTTTTAGGCATTCAAGTCATAAATCCTAATTTGACCAAATCTATCTAATCGACACTACTAGAGTTCATTTTCACACTTGATCTTGGAGCTACATCATTCCCAAGGAGATCAAGGAACTTTCGATGCGATTGTCTTCGCGTTCCTAGTTGAGTTTAGCTTTTATAGTCTTTTGTCGCTTTTCTTGTTTTTTTTGTTGTTCAGATTGTGAGAGTGTTATTTCACTTGTTTCTTTGAATGCCTACTAGAGTTTTAACTTGTTTTAGCTTGTAGAAGTGTTATTTCAAGTTTTATATTTCCTTTCCCAAGTGAACCCGAGTTACCATTTTTTTGCACGAACGGTCGCCATCACAATGACTCTCTTCACATGCTTTGTTTTCCTTCGATTTAATTGATTCCTACACTTGTTTGACTTGAATGCATCAAAACTTAGTTAGATCTGCTCACAACATCATACCATCCTCTAGATCCACTTGATTTTCACACTCCTGTTAGGCTAATCTGGGCCCCCTTTCCTGAATCTCACACTTCACTACATGCACTACGCAATTTGGGAGCTCAAGGCCCCTACCTTGGCTTCTAGAATTACGCAAAGCATGTCCTGACCTGGTTCTAATTGCATACTAAACAGTTCCAGGAGTCATCCTCCCAGCTTGGCCACTGAGACTGCACAATGCTCAGTCTCTCTGGCCTTGGCCCAAGATTGAGCTACGCACTGCGCAGTTCTAGTCATAAAGTTTCCTCACTATTGGGACTATTCAATGTGCAGTTCCCATACTCAACTAGTGATCTCTATCACCTAAAATTGTGCAATATTTCCCATCGTGAGCCTGACTTGTTGCTTGATGTTGTCTTGAAGTTTCTTTGGTTTT
The DNA here is from genome assembly GCA_000404065.3 of Pinus taeda. Taxonomy (NCBI): domain Eukaryota; kingdom Viridiplantae; phylum Streptophyta; class Pinopsida; order Pinales; family Pinaceae; genus Pinus; species Pinus taeda. The sequence continues at coordinate 62,157 of APFE030437099.1, read as the reverse complement.
TAAGATGACATTTTCTCGTCATGAGTGTCTTCTTTGTCCCACAGGTACAACAATTGTTGAGCATCTCTCTAATAGTTATATTTAACATGGCATCCAAGAGAGATTTGTCAAAGGAAACCACCAAGAGTAGTTCTCGGGAAGAAGTCAAGTAGATATCAGTTCATCTACCAGTTGATGCAGATACTTAGTTGGTCATTGAGAACGGTATAACATTAACATGGCAGAAAATCAAAGATACTTTTGTAGAGAACTTCAAGGAAGACTTTGAGAACTGATAGGTTTATCTTAGCATCGAGTTGTAAGGATTATACAAGGTTGCATGCAAGTACCCCATCTTCCCATGTGTGAAGACCATACTCTTGATTTTTTCACACAAAGATGAACATTATATGACATTGAGAAGTGCCAGAGGGATATATTTTTCCACCTTCATGGCAGAGAAATTTTAATAGATGTATCATTTACCCCAGTCGGTGAAGTGCATGGATTTATTTTTCTATTCCACCCATAGCTTTTTGACCACTAGAGATATCATCAAGTGTTGGGTGAAAGAGTCTTCAGTGTTTAGATAAACACCCACTCATGTTGACAAGATGAAGTCCCTCAAGAAGGCTTATGAATTCTTGATCATTGTTTTCGTGCAGAATATATGGAGAAGAGAACACAAAAACCTTTCCTGAAGGGTCGGTAGTTGTAATAGACTCATTAGTGAATGATGGGAAACCATTCAAGTGTTTAGATTTCTTGGCTCATTAGTTGAAGATCCATGTGACTAACGCTTAGAATATTCTGAATACTGAGCAAGAATTTTTTTACATGTGCACATACTTGATGCAATTTGTTACCAACAGTAGTTCCCTAGCATGAGCTAGACATCATGTACACCAAAAGGGATTTTCATCAACATCTATTACAAGTTGATTTCTCACCACAATTATTGAGGAGTGATGGAAAATCTAACCAACCATTTTATCATCCCATTGTACTAGCTTATATTTGAGGAGGATCCACCTTACATGTCCCAAGAAGCAATAAAGGTGATAATGAACATTGCAGATTGGTATGCCTCACTAGGTGGCACCTTCATCAGAGCGTTTGGCAGAGAGAATCCTTCACATGTTATACCAAGGTATCCACTGACAAGTTGATCATGGAAGAGTTCTCATATCACCTCTCCACAAGGTTGTTAATGGAAATCCATATGCAGAAGAAAGTGCCATGGCACACTCTTCCTTTTGGGATCAGATTACATGAGATTAAGAGCTTGAAGGATGTAGATGTCGAGGCTAAGAAGATAGTGAAATTCGAGTTCGAAACAAAATTCTTTAATCGCTATGATCACCATGGTATTTGCAAGGACTACTGTAGAATGGTGTATTTTCCATGGATGTATGGGACATTTCACTGGCCAGAGGATAACCCTTGGAGGTATTGTTACAATGCCTCCAAATTACAAGAGCTGGTGAATATAGAAACAACATGGAAAGTTGCTCTCCACATAACAAGAGTGTAGGAATCAACAAAAACAATAGCAAAAGGGAATAATCCAGTGAGGGACAAGGGGAAGAGGAATATTTCTAAGAACGCAAAGGAAGAGAAAATCTACAAGATGAGATCTGATCCAATCATGGAGAAATCAACTTTGGTAGTGTAAGAAAAAAGAGAGCATAACGAAGGAAGAGAGAAAAGTAGAGGTTGTAGGAAGTAGAACTGAAGTTGTAGGAGATGAAGAAGAAGATGAAGGAAGAAGAAGAGCTAAGGAGGAGAGAAAGAGAAGGAATGTAGAAGCAGGAAGATAAAAAAAGGTGAGGCACAATGAGAGAGCAAACAACTCCCATACAGGGTGATGGTTCGAAACATCCAGTAGCTAAGGAAGAGGGTGAACATATGCAAGATTGAGAGCTTGCTCAATAGATTAAACAACTGATTGAAGTGAGTAACATTGAGTTCAATAGGGAGCTGCAAAACGAAGACACTGACCTAATGCCAAGAGCACCACAAGTCATTTCTCAATCTTTGGTTCCTCTGGTGTCAAAACCCGCCCCGAGCGAGCAAGGAGAAGTTGTTATCCTTGATGATGATTTGGTCATGGATGTGTAAAATCTATCATTTAACGAGTTGAGAGGAAGATTGTACAGACATGAAGGAAGCACTTCTTAGATGATCACGCAACACCTACATTCATCTAGGAGAGAGTGATAGTGTTAGATACTAGGTACCATCCAACTACCCTTTCCAAAGCTAGCTTGGTCTGTGTAGGAGTAACAACCTCAACATTAAGTACTTGAAACTTGAGAATGAACAAACATAGAGAACTTGCATGCTTCTAGCCAAAAGGAAGAAAAGCTTTGAGGTTCAACATAGAATGAATTTTCCGCATTGGAGGAGATGAACAAAGTGATACTTGTTGAAGTATCAACACTTGAGAGTACCATGCAGAAGTGTTATGACAAATTTGTCACCGTGTATAAAGAAGTTGTCCATGTGCATGGCCTATAGTGGCGGAGCAAAGATTTTGTTCAAACTCTCAAGAACATACATGTTTCCATTGCCCATGTACAAGAGTGGAAAATGCGATAGAAAGGGGCCCTGCTTGACTTAGCAAAGAAGATGGAGCCACAAGAAGAGGTGGAGAAATCAGAGGTCTGAATGTTGATCCAAAACTATGAGCATCTTGCCCCATTCATCAACAACTTACATGACTCATATGCATGGCTGCATATAACTTTGGATGTCATGGTGAGAATGCACAATATCCGATCAATCACTTCCATGACCTATTCTAAACCCAAGAACCAAGTCCGACTACTGATCAATGAGGACATGGAGAAGCTAAGGTGAGAGGCCGTTAAGGAATACTTGGATCTGAACACATAGAACATGCAGAAATACATTGGTGGTCCTGTCATGGTCAACACCATGTTGCACATGCTTCAGAATGAGTTAGATACAGGTAACAAGACTATATACTTGAATGCCATGGAGGCAAGAGTCTACTTTTAGAATGATACCATCAAGAAGTTTGGGGACACCATCACACAGTATGAAGCTTGGCATTAATATGTCACCGAGAAGCACAAAGTGGAGGTTGTCGAGTTGGTCTTTCCCAAAACTTCAGAATCATAGTGTTTTGTCTTGTTTGGCCATCTCTAGCCTATTCTGACTTACATGGATACATGTGGAAAATGTAATATTATTGTAAATATGTTGTAAGTGAAATTCCAAGTGTCATTACTTGAATGTGAAAGGTCATCATGTTATGTAATGAGTTACTTGTAAGGAAGTTGAAGAGTCATGAGGGTAGTTAAAGAGTCACAAAGTGGAATGTCAATAGTCACCCGACCCTTTGTTATAAATAGAACCTCATAGCTCATAGAAGTGGATTTATGGAGCCAATATTTTGGCTACTCTTAGGATTAAAAAGTGGTTGGGAGTATTGTGAAGAGCCCTGGCTTCTCTGTAGCATAGAGCCAATATACTTCTTTGGAGGAGCAGGTGTTCTTCACTGTAATGTTCCAATATTGGGGCTATTGGTCGTCAATGGTATATGTATGGATGGAACTTTCAGTTATAATAATAATATTAGAGCCAACATGCTTTCATGCATATGTTGTTAATGTAGTTAGACTATTCTAGTTGCTTTAGCAATGTATGTTGTTTAACTTACACATTTTCTTATGAACTACTTTGTATGCAATCGTATGAATCTTATTGAATGTGTTTTGTTGGATTAATTCATCACTTTAAGTTGTGGACTATTCTACATTTTATCTTGTGATGTCATTCCGATCATGTGTTCCTTTTAAACTGTGTACTATTACAGTCTTTTAAGGGGTGCAATTCCTTTTCCCCTCCATGTGTTAGAACCTTCATGCATCGTACTTGACTCTCCGCAAGGTCACATAATTTCTCTCATTCAAAGTTATCATACTTACCTTTGCGTGATATAGCGGTCAAGGAACGAGATCCCCTAAATGTTGGTGGGTCCAACATCATAAACATTTCTGGAACTAGAAGGAGGCCTAGATGACCAGCTAAGCCCTAGAAATCTGTTTTGAATTTCTACACATATTTCATGAGTTTTGTCCAAATCATAAACCTGCATGTTTCTGTAACTTTGTTGATTTCGATGTGACAATGAGCATAATATATGAATTGTCCAGATAGAATTCTAATGGCAAGGATGTAACAACCTTGTTCAGGTACACAATTGTTTTGGTTGGTTTCCATGACAAGCATAATGTCGCGTTGGATGATATTTTATGTGGGTTGTTCGCTTTCACGTTCGAAGGGCACACAAAGAAATCATTTCACACATTTCCTGCATCCTCTATACATTCTTTTGATCACCTATTTAGAGAATTATTTCATTATTTCCTTCTTTATTACCATAAATCCCCTAATCAAAAAATTTAAAAATTGTGAAAATCACCAGACGAATCTCTTTAAGTTTTTCACAATTGATTTCTCCACTAATGTTATAAATTTCTTGAAGATGAAGTTGACTAGGAATTTTTGGAGGGAATATTTCAATACCTTGTTCACATTTCTAAGAACCCACATGAATTAGAACTGTTCGAAACTCTCCCAACATACCTCTGTGTTAGAGCTTCTAAATCTAAGATGAACAAGGATGTTGTCCCAAGTGACCCTCCTCCCCTTCTCATAAAATAGCTCTAAATATGTAGTTTGAGGTGGGAGAAGTTAAGAATCTACCTGTTGATCTGTCACCATCTCCTCCTACCTCACCTACTTAGGATTTTTGCGTAGATTTTGACCGTAACTCTGATGGTTGTCATGTGGTCTTATCTCCTCATCCTTCATCTTTCAGTTCTGTTGATCCTCCAAATTTTTGTATTTTGTGTTCATTCTTCTTGGATCTCACATTTGATGTTCACGAGGGTCATGTTCTGGAAGAAGTTGGTGTTGAACGACCAACCTCCGCTATTATTTTTTATGAGTATGTGTGGTAGTCTAAATAAGAATATATGATGAAGGATGACCTCCTTCTATTCGCACCTCATCCACTTGATCCTAAAGTCTTCCACAGTTCTGTATTTTATGTTCCATGTTGTGAAAAGTTATTTCTAGATGTTTCTATTTTTGATCATTCGTAAAACACGTGGAATGACAGTTTCTCATTGGATTGTCGAGAGGAAAAATATATCTTCCCTAATCCACCCAAGCTCTTTGAGCTAGGTGGATATTGATAGCCAACTTCCAATTCCACTTGGACCCCCACCATTATTTCTTTTAGCTTTTTATCTTCCTCAATTGTAGCACAATTTACAACTTTTAGCAATTTTTTGGGTCCTAAACTTCCGGATCCATTATGAGGCCCTAAATGACATTTTTCTGGCAATCTACAGTGAGTTATTTTCTGAAAAAAACTTCCTTTTTTCCTTATTCATCAGAGAGATCTTTCCAACGGCGTATCATGTGCGTCAAACGGACATAACATGACCAAGTGACAACCCCGGGAAGTTGGTTGTCCAACTAACACAAATGGGACCCATAAACTCTTGGTGTTACATCTCCTTGGGTCAAGGTTTTGGTTGTTTAGGGTTTTCCCTTATTGTTCAATAATAAAAATCCCTTTGAGCCTCATTATAACGAAGTTTAGAGGCATGTAGCCACCGTATCCCTTCTGAAAGATAAGCTATCATCGCCAAGCTAGTCTCATTTCCATACTGTTTGTAAGCATATTTCGTTATTTCATATTAATCAAAAGGAAATGTTATTGTGCTACATCTCTGTATTTATGGTTAATCTGTAATTTGTTGCATTCCTATTTCAATTCGGATTAGTGGTATCAGAGAAGTCTGTTGTTTGTTTGTTTTTCTTTGGATGTCTCGAACGAGGCTAGGATATAAGGAGCTAGGGCTCAAACTGGTCGAACCTTTGCAAGATGAGCCTCTTAAATCTCGATGGCCTCCCATGGAGGAAGAAAAGAAAGACGAGGGAACAGGAGATCCTATCAAAATATTGCTCAAGGATGCCCTAGAGAAACAAAGGAATGTGATGATGGATAACTTTTCTAAGATCCTTCAATGGTTGCCCACCCGCAAAACATCCACATCCAACAACCACTATGGAGGTTCCATGCATTTTAAGGTACAAGTAAGCTTTGTCATTCCCATACTTGAGGTCCAAATAGATGCAAACATCATAGACAAATGGTTGAATCTATTAGAAGGATAATATTTTGTTCATGATTTTTCTAGCCAAGAAAATATTTCTTTTTCTCTTCTTAAAGTTACCCCCCATGTCAAGGACTGGTGGGAAACTTATTGTGAGCAGAAGAATGAAAGTACAAACTCATTGTTTTCAACTGTTGCCACTTGGAATTCATTCCGTGATGCAATCAAGGAGTAGTACTACCCTGTTGGGAGCTATGATGACAAATACATAAAGTGGACCACACTACGACATGGAAGGGACTAAGATGTGCTAGATTTTACAAATGTTTTTCGTACCATGTGCACGAAGTTGGGCATCAAGGATTTTGAGAAACATTTTTTACTCAAGTACCACGGCTACCTACATAGATACATCTAATATGAGATGGATTTCGTGGACATCTCCTCGTTGAGCACAGTGTACCAATACGCTGTCAAGATTGAGCAGAAGTTTAAATAGAAGAAGCGAGACTTTGGAACTGTCAATCTAAAGTAAGGGGAAGGTTCCCCTAAACCGTAGAACAAATGACAAACGTAAGGTGAGATGGCCTAGGAAAACCTGCCAAGGCCATAAGTAAAGGAAAACATTGCAAAGCCGAAGAAGGACACGAGAGAGTGGTGTGAGTTCCATAAGAGCTCCACCTACAACACAAGCGAGTGTCAGGCCAAGAAATCATTGGTGGCCGAGATGAAGGCTTTAGAATTAGACGCATGTTTCACTTTGAGTTAGAACCTAATAAGGTGAATGAAAAGGGGAAGTAGATTATTGATGCATATCCCAATGCTATCATCGCCACCACAAAGATCCAGAAGGGGGAATCCAAAGATCCAGAGGAGGAGGAGTGTCTCTTCCACTTCCAAATGTGGGTGAAGGGTTCCCTACTATAGTTCTTTGTCCACAACAGGAGCCAAAAGAACCTCATTGCAGCAGAGGTCATGAAGTGGCTGGGCTTACCGACCATAACACACCCACAACATTACACCATTGGGTGGGTTCACCAAGGATAAGATCTTCATGTGAGCCAACAATGCTGCCTTCCTTATCGCATCAAGCCCTTCATGAATGAGGTATTACGTGACGTTGCTTGCCTTGATGTTTGTGATGTATTATTAGACCAACCATACTTGTGGAAGCGACATGTTATGTATGAGTCAAGACCTCGTGTTGTTATTGTTACATTAGGAAATAGGTTGTACAGGATAACGAAGGTAGCGCTGCCTACTGAAATCTCTCTGGTTACTGTAAAAAATTGGAGTAAACTAATTTCAAAAACTGTGAAATTTTTTTTCCTGATGATACGCCCTCAAGGAAAGATGAAGACAGTGGAAACAACCTCCATACAAGACCCCTCCACATGACAACAACAGATGGATAAGGTAGTGGAGGAGTACGAGGACATCTTCACCTCCCTCACAAGGGTGCCTCTACATTGTCAAATCAAGCACTCCATCAATTTGACGCCAAATGCATCATTACCCAATGGACCAATCCATTGATGCTCCATTCTTGAGAATGATGAAATCAAGAGGTAAATTCAGGAGATACTATAGAAAGGTCACATTCGGCCAGGTTCATCACCCTATGGGAGCCTGATCATGTTGGTATAGAAGAAAGATGGGACTTGGAGACTCTGTATTGACTATCATGCGCTGAGCAAGATCACTGTTCAGAATAAGTACCCGATCCCATGAATTAATGACCTTCTGGACCAACTCACGGGAGAAAAATATTTTAGCAAGATCGACCTGAAGTTTGGATATCACCAGGGACCACTTGAACCCTTCAATGTTTGGAAGACTACCTTCAAAACCAAGCAGGGCCTTTCTGAATGGTTGGTTATGCCTTTTGGGTTGATGAATGCTCCTATGACCTTCATGAGGCTCATGGAGGACATCTTATGACCATTCACCAACTCATTTGTAGTGGTATACTTGGATGACATCCTGATATTGAGCTAGAGTTGGGAAGATGACAACCTTAGAGTCCATTTTATAAGAACTTTGTCAAATATCATCAAGTTTAATGAGCTTGTATGTATGCAACATGTCATGAGTTTCATCATTTACTCCTTAGGCTTTTACGAAATTTAGGAATGAACCACATAGCTCATAGGTGAGCTGAGATGCACCTAGGGGCTACCTAATCAGCACTGCTAAGCATTCGTTGAATAAACAATCAAAAGATACAAATATTATAGGAGTCCACTTAGTTAGGGAGATCAAACAAAGTCCCAAAAAATAGGATCTAACTCCTAAATATACACATAATCAAAACTACCTAAATAAACAATTTTCCATTGTTTTCAAGTTTCCCCCTTAATGGAAAAAGGATTTATTTGCACACCTAATATCTCCCTAAATAACTCAAATTTCATCTTCCAAAGGGGCTTTGTGAAAATATTAGTATTATTTTCACAAGTGTTAAAATATTCAAGAAAAACTCTTAAGATTGTATCTTCTCTCTAATAAAATGAAATTGAGCATCAACATGCTTTTCCCTTACATGAAATATTGGATTATTTTCCAAATTAATCAAGCTCTAGTTATCACATTTCATCACTCTATCATTATTTTTTTCTTCTCCAACATCTTGAAGAAATCACCTCCACCAAACAGGTTCACAAGTTTCTACACACAAAGATTTATACTCTACCTTTGTGGATGACAAAAATATAATAGGTCGATTCTTACTACTGGATGAAACAATCTTGGATCCAATAATGAATGCATAACCTATAGTAGATGTCCTATCATCTGGATCACTAACCCAGTTTGAATCTTATTAACCTGTGATCTCAACATCAAAGGAATAAGGATACTTAAGACAAAAACCATCTATTCCTTTAAGATACCTGAGTACATATGTCATTTCTCTCTAATGGATTTCTATAGATGTCACCATAAATTAACTTAACATACCAACAAAGTATGCTAAATCAAGTCTAGTTGTAGTAAGATAATTCAAGCTTCCCACCAGTTCTCTATAGAATATAGCATTTACCTCCTTTGAGCCATCATCAAAATGAAGTTTCACATTAGGTTTCTTTAGAACAAAAGCTTCTCTATAGTGATCCATATTAAACTTTTTAAGAAATTATTTGAGATACTTACCCTCAGAGACAAAAGTATGACCAACATCTCTCCACACTTCAAGAACTAAACAATATTGTAACTTACCAAGATGTTTCATCTCAAATACTTATGAAATATTCACTTGAATTCCATCTATTTGTTTGAATGAATTAACTATAATAATTAGGTCATAAACATACAAAGACATCAATACTTCTTTTCCCTTTGCATAAAACTTGGTATACAGATTTGGATCAATTTGACTTCTCATAAAACCATGTTGAAGAAAGAAGGAATCTATCTTCTCATACCATGACCTAGGTTCCTACTTTAGCCCATACAAATATTTCTTAAATCTACAAACTAAACGTTCCGACCCATTTTTTAGAAACCCTTCAGGTTGTGTCAAATAAAAACCCTCATTTAAATCACCATTCAGAAAAGTAGATTTTACATCTAAATGGTACAAATTCCAATGGTACTTTATAACTAAAGAAATTAATAGTCTAATAGTATTTCATTTAGCTACAGGTGCAAATGTTTCTCCATAATCAATACCTTATTCTTATGAGTACCCTTTTTCTACCAATCTAGTTTATATTTATCTCTACTCACCTCTTCTTTAAAATTGGGTTTGTACTACGATTTACAACCTATGGGCTCTTTATCTATACAAAATTCCATAAGTTCCCATGTTTTCTTTTTAATTGTAGATTCATACTCTTCCTCCATTGCTTTTCTCCACTCTTCATGTTCATTAGCTTCATTAAAACTCATGTGTTACATGAAATTCAAAAAATTAATCATCACGGCATAGTCCTTATACCTTTTAGGTTGGAAAATCTGTCATGTAGACCTCCTTCATATTTCACTGTCTTCACCCCTGTTCTCTTAAGGTACTTCTCCACCTCTAGGTTGGCTCTGATTACTGGTGATGTCCATATCACTAGATTCTTCCTCAAGGTTTTTTCTACTCACAATTTTCTACTTCTACTTTATTATATTCAACTTAAGGAAGTATGTGCCACCTTTTATAGTTTTTGTCTTCGTTTCCTTTATTTGCCTGTTCATGGAAAATTACATCTCTACTCGCAAATACTTTGTGAGTAGATGGATAAAAATTATATATGCTTTAAATTCTAAATAATATCGTACAAGAATACATTGGATACCTTTAGAATCAATTTCTTTATATTCTCCTTCAAAATATGTGCAAGGGCTTCACAACCAAATGCCCTCAAATGTTGAACTATTGGTTTAAAATCATACAAGGCTTCGAATGGGGTCTTGAGATCAAGATACCTTGTTGGACTTATGCTCTATAAATAAACAACAGTACTAATGGCCTCTCCCAAAAAAGAATTTGAGAGGTTCTTACCTTCGATCATACTCGTGCACACTCCATTGATGTTCTCTTTTTCCTTTCTTCAACATCATTCTACTGTGGAGTGTAGGGTGTTGTAAATTGCTACACTATTCCATGATCCTTGCAGTACTTGATGAAGTTCCCCAATATGTATTCTCCCCAATGATCTGAATGGGGGATCTTTATGAACTTTTGTGTTTTCTCTTTTGCCATATTTTTTAATTCTTTGAAATACTGAAACACATCACTATGTTTGCTAAGGAAGTACACCCAAGTGTACCTTATGCAATCATCAATAAAAACATAAACTAATAAGCACCTCGAAAGGATCTAGTTTGCATAGGTCCACAAACATTAGAATGCATACGTTCTAATACATCTATTCTTATTCTATCACAATTAGAGGGGAATTCATCTGTTTGCATTTTTCCTAATGCACAGCCTTCGCAAGGAGCATACTCATTCTTTAACATAGGGTGTCCTTCAACCATTATTTTTTTCTACAACAATAAAAATCATGATAATTTACATGAACATACCTCTGCTGCCAAAGAATTTAAATCGATATTATTGTAGAAGTTAGTGCTTGATGGCTTTTGTTGGTGACATCAAGTTAGTACATGCATCCAACCTTGACTCGTAAAGCAACTTGTTTGTGGGGATCCAACAATGTATTTTGAAGAATTCAACCTTCACATTATGATCCGTGATTGTGGAAACAAAGATCATATTTTTCTTGATCTCGGGCACATACATAACATTATGAATGCATCTAATAATTCCATTTGGTAAAGTCACTGGAATATCTCCATGTTCCATGGTCTGATATGCATGATCATCTCCAAGTTAGATGTTTCCGCCATTTCTTATTTGCTCAAAGTTTTCTTACCAATCCTTATTGCATGTCATGTGAATGGAAGCTGTTGAATCCACAAGCCAAGCATTAATATCATTTGTTTTAGTAGACAACATATCATTAGATATAAACAACTTAATATCTTTGAGATCAAAATTTAGGCCTTCTATTGCAATGTGTCCTGAATTCTTTTGTTCTTCTTATGCATAGCTTCATCACTTTTCTTCTTATAGTAGTTTGTGGCAAGATTCCCACTTCTACCACAATAGAAACATTTTTCTTTAGAATAATTTCTAAAAAATTTCATAACTTGATTTGGTTTTCGAAATGACCTTTTCTGAGATATACTTCCACCTTTAATTCCTCCTCCTTGTTTCCCTTTGCAAAATTTATTTTTTTCCAACGGCCCTAAATTTGTATTCTAAGGTTTTAAGTTATTGCACCTCTCTTCTTCCTTCATTAATATAACTGTCAATTCCTCAAAATTTGGTGGTTTCACCCTCTCTACAAGACCTGTAATAAACATATGATAGTCATTTAAGATTCCATTTAAAGTAGTTTTCACGAGATCTATAGTAGGTATTGCTTCTCCTATATCTCCCAACATATCTTTCAAATCTTTAATTGTAGATATAAACCATGGACAAATTCATGCTCTTCATTTTAATTTATAGGATCTTTCTATTCAGAAAGAGGATTTCATTTGTATTTTTAGTTTCATACATCTCCTTCAGTGTATTCCAAGTCACATTATAGGTCTGACAATCATGAATATAAGGAACTATATTATCTTTCACGAAAATTCTTAATAATACCTTTTCTTTGTTCTCATACTTCTCCTAGTCCTGAATTGATGCAGTTGTTGAGCCTCCATCTGGTTTTTCTTCTTCTCCCTTTTTGATTATCCAAGCACCATAGCCTTTTAGCAGTGTTTGAAACTTGAATTTTGAGTTAATATAGTTGGATTCATCTAATATATTGGCCTCATTCAACTATGTCTCTGCAAGGGGATTAATCGTCTTCAAAAAATACCAATTTCTTATAGTTCCTAGCTTCTTTCTCCAGACTTCACGAGGACCAATAGTAGCTCCACAAATGCCTGATCGACAGATCCACAACTACCACAATGGAAATGATTAACAACTTCAAACAAAAACAAATCAAGCTCAAGCAATTTATAAATTCCACGAAAAAAAGGATCTGTGCACTCTTACTATAGACATAGTGCACATATCTTTTTACAAGTTTCTCCTTATCTACATGATTTTCATAAAAGATGCACATATCTTCTCACTGTTTCTTCATAAAAATTACATAATTTTCACACTTTTCTTTCTTAATACCTGCACAAACACGCTAACTTTTTCTGAAGAAAAACTGCGCAATATGCCAATTTGCACACTATACAATTAACTGAGGGTGCACAGATTGGATATGACCTTTATTCGCCTTTAAAATCCCAACCCATCTCGTGTCTACTAGTCCACATCAAGATCCACTATGCTCCACATAGAACATGACAATGACTTAATCCTCAAATGGACAATGCAACCTTCGAATGTGATGACGCTACTCCACACATGAATATGGTAGATATTGACTCTACTAACAGATATTCACACCTACACTCACTAACAGAGGAGGCTCTATTCTCACAAGTATCTCTCATTGACAAAGGCTGATCGTGTCAATATCAGCCACAAGGGCTCAACTCAACCCTGACACTCTTATACCAGCTCAAAATTATGGAAGACAAAATTTAGGAATGAACCACACAACTCACAGGTGAGTTCAGCTGTACCTGGAGGCTACCCAATCAGCACTACTAAACATTAATTGAATAAAAAATAAAAATATACAAATATTGTGGCAGTCCATTTAGCGAGGGAGATCAAACAAATTCCCAAAAAATAGGATCTAACTCCTAAATACACACATAACCAAAACTACATAACATATCCATTCACTATATTTCACAATGAACATGATTCAAATTTACACCTTTATTTGGTGTTTCATAGTCTCATTTTTGGTTTATATCATAGTCTTGACAACATGTAACATTCTTGGAGGTTGTTTTTTTTTTCCATCATCAAGGCGTTACCAACTTATGATATTTTGAATCTTGATGACATATTGCACTTCAAACATACTCTACCAAGGTTTTTTGTGACAACCCTTTCAATTTTTTGGAATTTGGCCTACCTGGAAAGATGTCACACAAACTACTAACTATTGATCTTTTTTTTTTGGGAATTGTTTCTTTGAAGAACTCATCACAATCATTCAAGTGTTTCAATTTTCATCCACTTGTACCATGTTAGAACTCGTTACAAAGTTATAAAGATTTAGAAGCTTTCATAAGAAATATTTTAAGAATGATTTGAGGAAATCACAAAGAGTTAATAATGTTGTACAATGTCAGAAAAACTAGAAAGTCAAATGTTTGGATGCTCAAGAGAATTTCATGCCACCACAAACTTTTGAGAAAGTGAAATATTGTGAGAACTTAAAGAATTTAAACTTGGAATGATTAATAGAATAAAATTCAGACTCAACAAAATTTTCAAACACACAAAAACTTTAGAAATCATGAATTATAAGGTTTAAAATCTTAAATAAACTAGAATGAAAATTAAATGAAAGTAAAAATGTATTAAGCAATTGAATAATTTTAGTATGAAATAAAAATTATCATGCGAGTAGATGAAGGAACAAATATAAATTAATTCAATCAAAATCCATAACTCCAGCCAAGATCAACATTTCAAGTATCGAACTTGAATAAGGATGGATCTTTTACCATATTTGAAAATATAGTTGGACTCAACTTAAAACGTTGCCCAAAAATTGTGTTTCTTTGCTAACACCTTACTCCTATTATTATTCTTCCTAATAATTATGAATGTGATGTTTATAGACTTGCATGACATGTTTATAGACTCCATTTTGCACAAAATGACTCTTTATAAGTTTTTATATATTCTTCATTCTATACACACAAATTATATATTATTAACAACTACATGTGCCTTACAATTTTGTAGTGTTATTCACTATCACGAGTTATTTTAGTGTTGCATGATGTTTTAGGAATGGGTATTTTTTATTGTATACCACTAGTAATTCCATGGCCACAAGGGACAATACTTTCTTGTGGAAACTATCTAGGCTAAAACCACTTTTGGTATTGGAGTGTAGTGTCCCTTATTGTTTAGTTAGTTTTGGTGACACCTGGAGGGATATTTTGATGGATTCTATAAAGATTATATATGTCAAACTTCTGTATATGCTTGTACATTATAGACCTAGTTTGGGTCACATGTTTTTTTCATGCTTATAATAATATATATGGTTGTGTATTTTGGTTAAGTGCATATTATCGATGTTTCTCTTTTGGAATTATATTTTGACATGGGTGCATGACATGAATAATGGCCTGATTGCAACACATGAACGAAAGCTACTATGTGGAGTAGTTAACTCACCATAATATTGTTGATGATCTATGAATTACATGATTGTGTATGCTCTACCATGTCTTTAGTAGGAATTGGAAGGGAACTTGGTTACTTGTGAAGAAGGATGCTAAAATAATAAATGGTTTTGGAGGTCATGTATACAATTATGCTCATATAATAAATGGCCATGGAGGTCATGTATAGAGTTGGCTAAAATGTGATTGAATTAATTCATTAGGAATTTTAGTTGTTGTGTTTAATAAAAAAGGTTATGATGCATGCAGGGGAAAGAAGAGTTTCCCAATAGATCATCAGATGCATATCAGCTCACAAATAGTGCCTAAAGAAAAGCATGGAGCTTCAAAGAAGCATAGATGAGAATCTATGGAAAATATTAGTGCATGGATTCCTAACTTTCTAAAAGATCAAGGCATGGATTCTTGTATCTTTACATTAGATCAAGGTGTGGAGTCTTGATTCTACAAGGAAATGGCAGGGAGTCCTAACAAATTAGTGGAGGTGCACAATAGGGGTGTTGAATCCCTATTCTTTGATTTAAAATAAACACCACTTAAGCGATTACATGAACCAAGTGAATTAATCTAAGTTAAAATTTCACTTGAATTAATTCCAATTTACCAACTTTAGAGGCTCACTTGAATACCAATTATTCTAAAATATTAATTACCCATTTTTGAAAAATCAATAATATATTTTTTTCTAGTGAGGACACATGGGGGATGAATTTTAGATAATTAAAGTAATTAAATGACCAGAAAAAAATGAGAGGTTGCCACCTCATGAAGGTCTGTGAATAATATGAATTATAATTAATTAAAAAAAAGTTAATTTTTTCATTAAGGTGGTGAGGTGTAACTCCACTCAATGCTTATAAATATTGAGAGAATTTTCCCCATGGGAGAGATACGAGGAATAGTAGGGAGATGCTGTTGAAATGAATACTAAATTCCTAAATTTAAAATCCCAATAAATTTGCCTTGTTGGTGGAAATTGAGTGGTGTTAGAGGAAGATAAAATAGCTTCCTTCATTTTCCAAATGCTTCTCACTATTGCTGAATTTGGTACTGTTTGTGAGCTCATAAGGCTCATGGGTTCTAGGGAAAAATGTTCCCTTGGATATGGTTGGGTGTAAAACTAACTGGTCTATTGGGAATTCTCAATAGGAACTACTGAACAAAGACAACTGAGTATCGGGTAAACTTTCCAGTTTGTTATATTTTACTTTAACTAAGCGTTTTTGGATGAAGATGTAGCTAGTTTACCTTCTAAATGGTTCTTGTCATTCAAAAAGATCTTATGATTGTTTTGTTTTAACTAATAGGTGAATAGTGGCTCCAAATACAAATTCTTTCATTTAAATGGGTTTTGAGGTGACAACATAGTTGTGATAATTGTAATCCCTTCATCTTTTATCTATTACAAGTATAGTGTTCTTATTTTTAGTTTGCAACTCTCTCCTTTATTGTACATTTTTCTTATGAAATCATATATTCAAGACGATTTATTATTTTGTTCATTTTTGTTGAGAAAGAGAGAAGAAGGATTACAATGTAGGCTTGTAGTTTACCTGTCTGAGTAAAAAAAAGGGTAGAAGAAAAAAAATCATGTCATGTAAATTATAATTGGAAGAGATGATGCTCATATTTGTATTCTTTGGAATCCTCCTTTGGTTAGTTGGTTTCCTTAAAGGTCATACGTTTTTCTTTTATCTAATGATATTGTTCCGCAAAAGTCGTGTTTCAGTTAGAATTTATTGTTTTGAAGGCACCATGCACATTATTTCTACTTGTTTTTTTTTGCAATATAACACTTATTCTTTTTGCAGAAAAGGAAGTATTCTTAACCCTTATTCATTTTGCAGAAAAGAAAAACCTATATCTCTTCTTAATTACTTCTTTTTTTAAAAATGTGAATGTATATTGGTGTGTTAGATTTACCTTAGTTAATGTGTGATATACTTACTAGTTTGTGAGATAAATTAGTGTGGTAAACTTTGTAACTTTTACTAGAAATCTGAAATTAGTGTCGTAATCTTTGTAACTTTTACTAGAAAACATTATGAGATAAGTTAGTGTGGTAATCATCTGTAAATTTTACTATAAAAAGTTTATGATTCCTCACTTTGCAATATATAGATTGAAGTTTTTATCATTGCCAAGAGTATTGGTTTCTGAAACAAGTTAACCTTGGTAATATTTTATAATGTTGAAAATCTTTTATAACCTTGGTAATCTTTATATGCATTATTGGAAAATGAGACTTTATGATTTATCCATTTGCATTATCTAGTTTAAGGTTTTTATTTTTGTCAAAACTATTAGAGTGTGATCATTTTTTAAAGAATATAAGATTTGTAATATTTTATACTATTAAACATTTTATACACTATCATCTTCAGTTATTTTACCAATAGTTTATTTTTGGGTGGGTTTCAAATCATTTATTATTATTTTAGTGTTGCACTCTACATGACACCAAATCTTAGTATGTGAGCTTCCACACAAAGTAATTTTCTTTGGGCAATGTTAAAGAAAATTTTGTTTTGTTTGTTTGGAATTTGGTTGAAAAGAATACTTATGAGTCTTTCTATATGTTGGCAAGTTATACTTTGATTTTGATTTTGTTTCATGCAATTCTAATAATAATAATATTTAGTTCAAATAGTATGAACAATCACGTGTGGACACCATACTCTCGTATCATTCCTTGACAGGGATGTGGATATTATTCAAATATTAAATTGGATTTATTGATCATCTTCTTTTTCATGTTTTTAAAGTAATATAAATACAATTACCATATTATTAAGTAATTGGAATTTTGTATGATTTATTAAGTATTGGAAATTATCTTACTTTAAAACTGAAATAGATTTTTGGTTTTCTTTTAGAAATATTTATATAATATCTATTAATAATAATATAATATATATATAAAGAAAATATATATAATATATATATATAATGTAAAGTTATGGTATTGATGAATGATTCATATAGTACATAAAGAGATTAATTTTAGTTATTTGAGGTAAATATGAAAACTAATTGGAAAGTAAGATAAATGGGTTTGAAATTAGAAATACTATTCAAGTTATAATAATGGAGATTTAAGAAGAAAGGATTATAGTGGGGTCACTAATATATGAGCCAAAGGAATTTCCATGTTTGATCATTTAATGGTTTCAGTAAGTAATTTATTGAGAAGAGGAAATGGAAATGAATCCCTGTGCTGTGATAATTTAATGGTTTCATAATGGTATCAAATATTTCTAAAATTACAGATTTTCATATTTAAAATGTAGGGTATTTTTGCAAAGAAAGATTCTTCAAATGAATGGATCAAATGTTAATATCTAAACTTTAGTTACATGGAATGAATGTTTTTGGATATGATGAGTTCTTGTTCATTTTTTGAAGACTTATAATTTATGCGAGGATTAATGTTTTTGGTTTTCAGATTTTATGAAAGGCCAAAAGCATGATACAAAGTTTATATAGAGTATTGTTAACATATAGCAATACTATGGATCTATTTTCAATGTTTGTATGAAACATGGATGGGTTTTATGTGTGAAGTCATATTTTATGATTTAAAATTAACGTTTAATATTATAGATGCATTTGAGACAATTTAATTATATCTTCAAACATTTCTTAGGAATTTATATGATTTAATTGAAAAATGACATATATTAATTATATATATATATGG
>APFE030437099.1:5854-42837 GCA_000404065.3 Pinus taeda | reverse complement strand
AAATAGACAAACAATTGAAACTGACTTTTGAAATATTTTTTTTTGTTAAGATATTGCCCCACCAATTAAATAATAAAAAATTGCTAGGGCAGTACATAGTTTATCCTGCTTAAAAGTTGTACTTTAAAAAAAAATTACAACACTTTAGCATAAAGCATGTTAGGAGACTCTAGCACATAGTTTATGTCGCTTAAAAGCTATAATTTTTAAAATATTACAACACATTAGCACAAAGTTTGTAGTTTATCTTGCTGTACTTTAGCATTGATTTGGTACCTCATATTGTTGTACTTTTCATAGTTTAAGATTAAATTTTCATGGAAATTTAGCTTGGAATTCATCTTCATGTTTTATGGTGTCAGGATACGCTTTCAAAATAATTTGTAAAATCAGGGAGACTATATTTGGAATTTCTTTCCATTTCTTATTATTCTATTTACAAGTTATAATTTTGAGATTATTATGAAACATTCTAGCTGAGGCTTAGCTTGGATTTAAACTTCATATATTTTTTTCTAAAATGAAATGCTATTATTTTAATATTATTAGTGAAAAATCAATTTCTTGTCATTTATCTTTAGGTTTATTGCTAAAACAAAATTATGGGAAAATATGCATGGTATTTTTTTCACATAGTTTCTATACTAAAGTCATAATATTGAAATTATTACATAGAACTAATCTAGATAATCATTAATTTTTTAGAATAATTTCCACAAATTAACACTTGAGTCTAATCTTGGAATCTTCATACTAATAACCTTGAAGTTAAATTTGGGCTACTTATGGCCAATTGCTCTTAATATGCTCTACCTAGTTTAAAAGAAAAAATGAAAACCATAAAAGTCACATCCTAATTCTTATACTAGTCTATAAGAAATTGTAAAGTGATCAACTGTAAAAGAATTGAAATACCATTATATCTTAGACCCATCTATGTGTAGTCCCCATTAAGAAACAAACCACATTTTGCCAATGAAATCACACATGCAAAGAAAAACCATGGATTAGTATGGAATGAATACTTAGTGTGTATGAATTGGTATTGTGTAAAAAGTATAAGGTTGAAATTTCATTAGTGTAATGATTGAGTTCATAATACTAATTTTGATTATGAATTTATCCACGCTAATTAGAACTAAATGTTAGTTATCCCCAAAAAGTCATTCTTAACTATGAATGTAGGTGCATAAATAATGCACACGCATTAAAGAGTTAAAAATATGTTTTATGAAGACCTTCTTAATGGTTAAGAATGAAATTTTTGTGGTTTCTTTTATATAATTTGTGATCTTGTTAAGTGTTGATTATGGGTTGGTTTTCTTCATGAGATAACTTGAAATTATTGTAGGACTAGGTTGAGATATGCCATGCCTAATAAATAAGGGGTTCAAAAGACTTGTAGGTGTGAATGGTTATGGAAACCATTTTAGGAAAAGTTGAAGAATTTATTTTCTTGTTATGTATGAGGGTAGAATGTGTACTAACTTATTTCTGTAAGGTAAGTAATTATTTGTGTATATAATGAAGAAATGATTTTGATGAAATCTCATGGACATGATTAAGAATGGTTTATTATGCATAATTTAAATTTAGTGGAATGAATGTTCCTAACAAGAATTTGTTTGAGATTTAAATGCATTATTGTCCTTAGATTACAAATGAAGAAAAGAATATTGATATAGTGTACACCATTAGGTGGTTTAGAATGTTTGTAATAGCTTATCTTGATATATGTTGTCAAATGTGGACCAGGTATTTATACTCCATTATTGTAATTCTTTTTGTATGTGCTTTGTTGAGGTAGGGTTAAATTTATTTTTAAATCCTTGGAAATGTAGAAAGAGTTTATTGTAATAATTTGATGAAATATATTTTTTGTTTTCTTAAGAAAAATGAAGTGTGTCATATTTACATATGGTTTCATATTATTCTGCCTAGGAAATTTATAATAGTCTCCTTAATGAATTTAAGCATTTCATATTGATTGAATTGTATTTAACTAAATTAATTAGAGAAATTATGAGGATTGAACTCATGAACTTCTCAAACCTATTTTCAATTAGTTTATAAATTTAAAATTCATGTTGTTTATAAACATGATGAATTACTTTTTTGAAATTTGATTAGCACGTAATGTTAAGAGAATAAAATGTTTAAGATAGCCCTTTTCTATGACTGGGTTTGTGTTTTTTAGGTGAAAGCATGAGGTATGATGTTAATGAAAAGTCGATTTGAGTTCTTATTTTACAAGAATATATGCTAGTTATATTTTTGAGGGAAGCTTTGATGAAGAGTGAGATTACATTTTTTATGAATTGGAATTGTTGCATGATTTAGAAAGCTAATATGATTATATTGTATATGGAATGGAAGAAATTGTTGAATTTAGGAATTTGTGATTGGATGTATAGTTGTATTAGTAGCGAGTAGCCCTACAAAAGGTTGTGATATTTTGAGAGAATACTAATTCTTATTTATAAAAAGAACATAGAGAATTAAAAAAAAATGAATCTTAGGTTTGTGCTAGAAATGCCATTGTGCTTGTGTAAATCTTAAGTAAAATCAACATGATTATTCATAGTTTGAGAAATGTATGGTTTTCATACCTTTGTTTAAGGTTCTTTTTTATATATATTAATGTTAACAAATAAGGTCTAAAACCGAATGAATTACCTAGCTATTGAATAGAAATAATGAGTAATTGAGAAATGGGGCGTTGATATAATGTTATAGGTAACCTACTTTATGAGTTTTCTTTGATTGAAAGATTGCAAATTGAAATGTTGGAATGAAATTCGTATAAACCAAGATTGAATTGGTTCTCAAGTAATGAATGTGAATAATGATTGCAAATTGAAATGTTGGAATGAAATTCGTATAAACCAATATTGAATTGGTTCTCAAGTAATGAATGTGAATAACATCAATGGTTGTGGAATTCAAAGAAAAGAAAAGCTAGTGGTACAAAGTAAGCTAGTGGTACAAAGTAGGTGTTGCCACTTTACCGTGAGAAGTTAAAATAATTGCATCTATATCTTGTGAAATGAAAAGGGTAAATTTAGAGTGAAAAAACATATGTCCTTATTTATATCATGTTTGGTAACTATACTGCGATGCAATTGTATCTATATGATTTTCTACCTCTTGCCATGTAATTTCGATTATATTATAGGATGGACCATCTATGTTGTTATACAACTAATCTGGGATATATTTATAGCTTGGAAAGCTCAATATACTATAGAACCCAAAAGATGACACATGAAGGATTAATGAGAACTATGAGAAGAAAAACATATGGAATGTCAATATATTATAGATAACTTAGGTAGATGTCATATCAATTACATAAACTTTTATCTAGTTATGGTATTATAAATTGTACGGTTGGTTTTGATATAGAAATATTTGGCATTTTATATATTGAAATGCATCTAACATAGTATGGATATATTTCCTATTGGATTAACAATGTTATGTATTGGTTTTCATGGAGATGATTTCACTTTAGAAAAGCATTGAGTTATGAATTCGCATGAATAAAAAAATACCAAATACTTATACATAAGATTAAAATCCTTATGAAAAGAGAATTAAAAAGAACTGACTATAGGAATACTTAGGGCCAAGTTTAGCCCAAGAGGGGGAGTATGTAGTGTCCCTTCTTGGTTAGTTAATTTTGGTGACACCTCAATGGTGATTTTGATGTAGTCTATAAAAATTATATATGTCACACTTACGTATGTGCTTGTACACTCTAGACCTAGTTTGGTCACATGGTTTTTGCATGCTTTTGATAATATTTATGGTTGTTTTCTTTGGTTAAGTGCATATTATCGATGTTTCTCTTTTGGCATCCTATTTGGACTTGGGTGCATGACATGAATGATGGTCTATGATTGCGACACATGAAGAAAAGCTTCGATGTGGAGTAGTTAACTGACCCTAATCTTGTTGATGATATATGAATTACATGATTATGTATGCTTAACTATGTATTTAGCAGGAATTGGCAGGGAACTTAGTTACTTGTCGAAAAGGATTCTCAGATAATAAATCACCGTGGATGTCATGTATATAGTTATGCTCAAACAATAAATGGTCGTTGAGGTCATGTATACAATTGGTTAAAATGTGATTGAATTAATTCATTGTGAATTTTATTTTTTGTGTTTAATAAACAAGGTTATGATGCATGCAAGTGTGGGGAAAGAAGACCTTGTCAACAAATCATCAGATGCATATGAACTCAAAAGAAGTACTTTAAGGAAATAAGCATAGATTAGAATCTATGGAAAGGATTAGGGTGTGGAGTCCTAACTTTATGAAATATCAAGGTGTGGAGTCTTGATTCTACTAGGACACGAAGTCCTAGGTATAGGGGAAGGTTGTGGAGTCCTAAGAAGTCAAGACAGGTGCACAATTGGGGTGTGGAATCCCTATTATCCGACTAAAAATAAACACCACTTAAGGAATTAAATCAACTAGGTGAATTAATCTAAGTTAAACTTTCACTTGAATTAATTCTAATTTACCCACTTTAGATGGTGATTTGAATAAAAATTGTTTTAAAATATTAATTATATATTTTTGAAAAATCAATAATGTAAAGTTTTCTAGAAAGGACACATGGTGGGGTGAATATTATATAATTAAATAATTAAGAAAAGAATGAGAGCTTTCCACCTCACAGAGTGTGGTTAATAATGTGAATTATAATAAATTAAAAATAAGTTAATTTTTGAATGAAGGTGGTGAGGTGTCACTCCACTCAATGCTTACAAATATTCAAATCATTTTCCCCATGGGGGGATACCAAGAAGAGTAGCGAAATGGTGCTAAAATGACTACTAAAATCCTAAATTTAAAATCCCAAAAAAACTGCCTGGTTTACGGAAACTAAGTGGTGTTAGACGAAGATAACATAGCCTCCTTAGTTTACCCAATGATTCTTAATATTGCTAGATTTGTTATTATTTGCGAGATAATAAGGCTCAAGGGTTCCAAAGGATATGCTTGGGTGGTAAAAATGACTGGTCTGTTGAAGGCCTCCTTAGTTTACCCAATGATTCTTAATATTGCTAGATTTGTTATTATTTGCGAGATAATAAGGCTCAAGGGTTCCAAAGGATATGCTTGGGTGGTAAAAATGACTGGTTTGTTAAAGTTGGCAAGCGAAACTGCTGAATAAAGATGATTGATTATCACTAATGTTGAAGCTGGGAAGTGAATAAAGATGATTGATTATCACTAATGTTGAAGTTGGGAAGTGAAACTGTTGAATAAAGATGACTGATTATCACTAAATTGAATATCAGGTAAGAAATTTAGTTTGTTATATTTTGCTTTAATTAACCTTTCTTCGAAGAAGATTTAGTTAGTTTACCTTTTAAATAGTTTTTTCCATTCTAAAAGATCTGAACATTATTTTTGTTTTAACTACTAGGTGAATAATAGCTCCAATTAGCAATTCTTTCATTTAAATTGGTCGGGAACTGACAACAATGTAGTGTTAATTATAGTCCTTTCATCTTCAATCCATTACAATGGTAGTGTTCTTATTCTCAGCTTGCAACTCTCTTTTTTATTGTACATTTTTCCTTATGAAATAATATATTGAAGACAAATTATTATTTTGTTCATTTTTGTTGAGAAAAAAAGAAGAAGGATTGCAATTTGAGCTTGTAGTTTACCTCTCATAGTAAAAAATATGGTAGAAGAAAAAAACAAACCATGTTATGTAAACTATAGTTGGAAGAGATGATTTTCATATTTTTACTCTCCAACATCCTCCTTTTGTTAGTTGGTTTCCTTAAAGGTTATATGCTTATCTTTTATCTAATAATAATGTTCCACACAAGACTTATATCATAGTTTATAAGTCATTGTTTTGAAGGCACCATACACATTGTTTCTTCTTGTTTTTTAAATATAACACTTATTGTTTTTGAACAAAATAAAGTATTCTTAACCCTTATTCATTTTGAAATAAAGAAAAACATATATCTCTTCTTAATTACTTATTTTTTCACCAGTAGTATATATTGGTGTGTTACATTTACCTTGGTTAATGTGTGATATACTTACTAGTTTGTGAGATAAATTAGTACGATAAAATTTGTAACGTTTACTAGAAAATGTAAATTAGTGCGGTAATCTTTGTAACTTTTACTAGAAAACTTTATGAGATAAATTAGGGTGGTAATCATATGTAACTTTTACTATAAAAAGTTTATGATTCCTCCCTTTGCATTATATAGGTTGAAGTTTTTATTATTGCCAAGAGTATTGGTTTTGAAAGAAGTTAACCTTGGTAATATTTTATAATGTTGGTAATCTTTTATAACCTTGGTAATCTTTATATGAATTATTGGCAAATGAGACTCTCTGATTTATCCATTTCCATTATGTAGTCTAACGTTTTTATTTTTGTCAAAATATTAGAGTGCAATAATTATTTAAAGAAGATAAGCTTTGTAATATTTTATACTACTAAATGTTTTATACAATGGCAGTTCTGGTTATTTTACCAATAGTTGATTTTCGGATGGGCTTTAAATCATTTATTATTATTTTAGTGTTACACACTACATGACACCAAATATTAGTATGTGAGCTTCCACATAGAGTAATTTTGTTTGGACAATGTGAAAGAAAATAGTATTTTGTTTGTTTGGACTTTTGTTGAAAATAATAATTTTGAGTCTTTCTATAGGTTTCCAATATATACTTTGGTTTTGTTTTATTCGATCATAATAATAAGAATATTTAGTTCAAATAGTACATATTTTGGAAATTTTGACCAATCACTTTTGCGCACCATACTCTGGTATCCTTCCCTGACAAAGATGTGGATGTTATTCAAATAATAATTTGGATTTATTTTACTAAGCTTGAGATTCAATGATGTCACCTTCTTTTTCATGAATTTCAAGTAATATAAATATTACCATATTATTAAGTAATTGGAATTTTATATGATTTATTAAATATGGGACCTTTTTAAAAATTGAAAATAAGATTTTTTATTTTATTTTTCCTTTTAGAATATATATATATTATATATATATATATATATATATATATATATTCCCTTGTAATATTTTTAATGTAAAGCTATTGATGAAAGATTCTTAGAGTACATAAAGAGATTAATTTTAGTTTTTTGGGGTAAATATGAAAACTAATTGGGAAGTAAGATAAATGGATTTGAAATTAGAATAGTATTTAAGTTATAATGCTAGAGATTTAAGAAGAAAGTATTATAGTGTGGTCATAAATATATGAGCCAAAGGAATTTCCATGTTGTGATCATTTAATGGTTTCAGTAAGTAAGTTATTGAGAAGAGTAAATGGAAATGAATCCCCGTGCTATGATCATTTAATGGTATCAAATATTTCATAAATTACAGAGTTTTATATTTAAAATATATGGTATTATTGTAAAGAAACATTATTCGAATGAATGGATCAAATGTTAATATCTAAACTTTATGTTACATGGAATGAATGTTTTTGAATATGACGATTTCTTTTTCATTTTTGGAAGACTTATAATCTATGGGAGGATTAATGTTTTTAGTTTTCATGTTTTATGAAAGGCTACAAGCATGATACAAAGTCTATATAGAGTATTGGTAACATGTAGCAATAATATGTATCTATTTTCAATGCTTGTATGAAACATGGATGGGTTTTATGTGTGAAGTCATTTTTATGATTCAAAATTAACATTTAATATTATAGTCGGATTTGAGACAATTTAATTATATCTTCAAGCATTTCTTAAGAATTTATATGTTTAATTTAAAACTTATATGTGTGTGTGTGTGTGTGTAGACCTAGTTGGCACGCGAGGAATATTACATATGGTATGAGAGAGCTAGCTACAACACTAGGGCCTAATGGGCATATACCTGCGTGCTAGTGCATTAATATATGAATGATGATTTTGGATTCATGTTGAATTGTTATGTGTGTTTTATTATTTGTTCTTAGAATAAGTGTAATTTGGACTACTATTTTTGTTTCTATTTTATTTTTAAGGCTTAAGGCTAAAATTTCATCTTGTTGTTTAGTTTTGAATATTTTTTCATTTTTTTTTTATTAATTTTTGGTTTATTGACTCTTTCTATTTTGAGGAAAAATTTTGACAAAAAAGACAAAAAAATGATAGAGACCTCTGAATTTTTTTTTTTTGTTTTTAATTTTTGGTTAAGATTTTGGAAATATATGGGTAATTTCTAAACTAATAATCCCCATGAGTTAAATAATTAAAAAAAAAGGGCTAGCACACTCTAGCACATATTTTATCCTCCTTAAAAACTATAATTTTAAAAATATTACAACACTTTAGCACAAGACATGTTAGGGCACTTTAGCACATAGTTTATCCTGCTTAAAAGCTATAATTTTTGAAATATTACCACAGTTTAGCACAAAGCTTTTGCTTCATTTTTTTGTACTTTAGCATTGATCTCGTACCTCACCTTATTGTACTTTTCATGGTCTAAGTTTCAATTTGCATGGATATTTAGCTTGGAATTCATCTTCATGTTTTATGGTTTAAGGATATACTTTTGAAACAATTTGTAAAATTATGGGGATACTAAATTTGGAGTTTATTTCCATTTCTTATTATTCCAGTGACAGGTTATAATTTTGTTATTATTATGAAAGATTCTAGTTGAAGCTTAGTTTGGATTTAAACTTCATATATTTTTTTCTTAGGTACAATACCATGATTTTAATATTTTTAGGGAAATTTAATTTCTTGTCCTATATCTTTAGGTTTATTGCTAAAAAAACTTATGGGAAAATCTGCATGGTATTTTTTTGAAGTAGTTTCTATATTAAAGTTATAATATTTAAATTATTACAGAGAATTAATATAGATAATCATTAAAGTTTTAGAATAAATTCTACAAATTCACACTTGAGTTTAAGCTTGGAATCTTCATACTAATAACCTCAAAGTTAAATTCGATCTAGTTATGGCGAATTGTCTTAATATGCTCTTGCTAGTTCAAAAGAGAAAAATGAAAACCATAAAATTCACTTCCCAATTTTTGTACTAGTCTATAAGAAGTCGTAAAGTGATCAATTGTAAAAGAATTGAAATACCATTCTATCTTAGACCTATCTATGTGTAGTCTCCATTTAACAAAAAAAAATAATTTCCCAATGAAATTACACATGCCAAGAAAAACCATGGCTTAGTATGAAATGAATACTTTGTGTGTATGGATTGGTATTGTGTAAAGATTATGAGGCTAATGTTTCATTAGTGTAATGATTGGGTTCATAATACTAATCTTGATTATGATATTATCCATGCCAATTAGAACTCAATGTAAGTTAGCTCCAGCTTTTCAACTATGAATGTAGGTGCATAACTAATGCATAGACATTAAAGAGTTAAAAATATGTCTTATGAACACCTTCTTAATGCTTGAGAATGAAATTTTTCTTGTTTTTTTTATCTAATTGGTGATCTTGTTAAGTGTTGATTATGGATTGGTTTTCTTCATGAGATAACTTAAAATTATTCTAGGACTAGTTTTAGATGTACAATGCGTAATAAAGAAGGGTTTCAAAAGACTTGTAGGTCTGAATGGTTATGGAAAAAATTTTAGGGAAAGTTGAAGGATGTACTTGCTATGTTATGTATGAGGGTAGAAAGTATATTAACTTATATATGTAAGGTAAGTAATTATTTGGGTATGGGTATATAATGAAGAATTATTTTTTATGAAATCTCATGGACATGATTAAGAAGGGTTAATTATGCGTACTTTTTATTTACTGGAATGAATGTTCGTAGCAAGGATTTCTTTAAGATTTAAATGCATTATTTTCCTTAGATTACAAGTGAAGGAAATAATATTGGTATAGTGTACACCATTAGGTGGTTTAGAATGTTTTTCATAACTTATCTTAAAATATATTGTCAAATGTGGACTATGTGTGTTTATTTATTTGCTTTTCTGGTTGGTTATGATGTTTCCTTAGCTTGGGTTGAGCTACTATTTCTTGGAAGCCCGGGCTGGACAAATGCCCTTGAAGCCCTGTAACAACTTGGGTTGAGTTACTAGTCCCAGAAGCCTTTGTTGGGCAAATACTCTCGAAGCCCTAGTTGGACAAACACTCTAGAAGCCCCGATGACAGGAGTGAGTTGATATACTAGTCCTGGAAGACTTGTTTGGAACAAACGCTCTAGAGCCTTGCAAGGCTTGGGTAGACACCTGTTAGGTCCCTATACTATGAGTGTAACCCCTTATTTTTATTAGTACAACCCTATTATTATATTGTTGTGCCCATGTAGTCCCCATATTGTTATTATTGTGCCACATAGAAGCCCACTATTGTCATTATTGTGCCCTTACATTATTATTGTTATGTCGGCTCTAATAATATTATGACCTCTTAGACTCCTATAAATAGAAAGGAGGTCTTGTCATTTGTATCATACAAGAATTATTCATGTGTGTAATGTAAAGGAGGTTTCCCCCTCGAAGAGGCTTATTTTGAAGGCGTTGATCTCTCTTTTCTATCTTTTTGTGAGCTAGTTTCATAACATTTGGTATCAGAGCTTTGGATTCTAGGGTTTCACTGCTCCAAGTAGGTCATCATGGAATTGTCATTATACCTTTTGTTCTATGATGTTTCTGAAGAAAAAAAACAAACCCATTTTAGAAGACATCGCATTGAACCTCAGATCGTAATTGCAGATCTTATGTCACTATATTTTTGTAGATATGATATGAGGAAGTTAGGGTTTTTCCAAGATCCAAAATTTTATCTAAAATAGGTCATCGTGGAATTCTCGCTATAACATTTTTGCTACTTCGTTTCATAAACTAAAAAGTAAACCCATTTGTGAATAAATCGGTCTGCACCTAGGGTCCAAATTTGAGATCTTGGCTCACTATATTTTCAGAGATATGATCTGAGGAGTTAGGGTTTTCACAAACTCCCAAATTACATCCTAAACAGGTGACCTTGGGAAAACCGTCATAACTTTCTCTTTGAGCATCAGATTGAAATTTCGTAAGAAGTTACAGAAAGAGGACATATTGTGTTTTGTTTGGCTATAATTTTTAGTACCTAAGGTTGAAACAGTGACACATGGCACGTAGCACAAATTCCCTAGATTGAACTAGTTTATAATTAAGTCATCGTAAGAGATTGGGAATAATGTTAGGATATTCTGACACATAGGAAATAGTTAAGTATAACTTGGTCTAGTGTAGAGTTAGGTAAAGTGTCTTTCTTTATTATATACTTTTGTAACTTACAATTCAATGGTCACGATATGTAGTGATCCGACAATTCATTCTCTCCTCAAAATTACCAACACTTGATTTGTGGCTTAACACCCGATTGATCCATGATCTCTATTTAAAGAGCATGGAGGGTCATTTAGGGTAACCTTTCATGAGAGAAGCTTATGTAAATTTTCATTCTAAATTGCCTGAAGTGGCCGCATTGGCTGAGGCCATGGACTGTTTCCCTCTCTGAGGGTTTTAACAACATCAAAAGTGCTGGTGTATGGATCTATCATATGTTTGTGAGCGATGTCCTTTGGCGTTCTGTCTGAGGAACTTACTCTATAAATTCCTACATGGTATCAGACCTATTTGATGGTTGCATCCATTGGTGATCCAAATCTTAAGCCGGTAGAATTGCATCCCACTGTCGTTTCCTAGATCTACTGTTACTAACTGCTTTTGGGCTGAGATGACTACTCTATTATGTTAGGAGCATCTGTTCGAGTGACGAACCCCTTTCATTTGACGCGAAAAGGTTTTCGGTAGCCCTAGGTACATCATTTTTAAGATCTAGAGGTATACAATGTTTATTTGCAGTTTTTAGTTATTTTCTCTTTGTTTATTTCAGTTTATTTAGCTCTTTGTTTTTTCTATTACCAGATCTATACCTTTCATTTTTGCGTATACTCTTTGCCCCATGACTATTGGTGATCTGAGAAAATTAGAAACAGACAGGAAAGATTTTTTTCATCTGTATGCTCTTTTCTACTGTGCCTTACTGTGATCTCAGAAAATTAGAAACATTGAGGAAAATATTTAGTTTTCGGGTAAAGCTAACTTCAAACCATATGGTTTGTTTTTTTTTTTGTATGTCCATTTTGGGATTTGTGGTTTTTGTTTTGTAGGCAAAAACGAGCTTTCTCAAGTAAGCACACACCCCAAAGCTTCGGTGACTAAAAAAAAACCCTTCCTCTTTTCCAAAAATTACTAACCTTTTAAACTAGCTCACTTGGTCCAAAGTTACTTTATGAGAATAGAGGTCTTGAGTTCAAGTCTTTCTCTTTGTTGAACTAATTAGATTAAGTTTTGAAAGGGGGTGGATTTTTTTTTTAAATATAACACTATCATTCATTTCTACACATTCCTGCCCTTTCTTGGCATCTTCAACAACTTTTCTTCAAAAAGTCATAACTTCTTCATCCAGAAGCCAATTTTAGAGCCATTTTTTTCTAAGCAGCCTATTTTTTTCAGATCTTTCCATTGGAACACTTAGTTTTAGCATTTATAACTTTATTTTATGTTAAAATGGAAATTCCATGTTAATTTATTCTTGACAACACCAACTACTTCTAATGGTGGTCCTACATTGTGGATTCACTTAGAAGTAAAGGTCTTTATAGAATAGCCTCAGGCCAAGAAACCAAACTGAAAGATGCAGATAAGGTAGCCAAATGGGAAAATGGGCAATATTAAGCACGTGGGTTGATAGGGATGCCTATTTCTCCAGACCTTAGATTCAATATCACAGAACTTCATACTCCTAATGAAGGAATGAAACAGATCACTAAAGTTTTTGAGATTAAAAAAGAACTTAGAGCCCATCAAATCAAAAATGAGTTTCCTACATTGGACCCCAATAATTTTTCTTCTATTGAAGATTTTTTGTCCAAGTTCAAGACCCTTAGGCTTCTCTTGGAAGGTGTTAAGGTTAAGAAAGAATATGGTAACCTTATCTATTCCATCGTTACTAAGTTGGGACCAACCTACTCTGCTTTTGTTTCCACCTTTTATTCTACAAGAGAAGCCTTCATTTCTCAAGGAAAAGACTACAAGTCCCCTTCCTTTGATGCCTTTTGTGATTCTTTAATAAGAGAACAAGGAAAACTCTTACACCTTGGGCTTATTAATCTTGGAACTTAGCCGCCCAACAACAACCAAATTAAAAGAATCCTAAGAAGCCATATCCTAAAAAGAATGGTCTTAAACCAAACAAGGGTCCTAAGCAATTTCAAGCTCAAAATGAAAAATCATTTCAACATAATGATAAGGAAAATAGAAACAAAGGGAAGAACACTGGTAGACATTGCCACTTTTGTAATCGAGATGGCCACTTAGAATCCAGATGCTTTAATAAGATCGAAGCCTTGGAAGAAGCAATGAATAAGCATAACATCCATTTGGAGCACTCTTTAACTTCAACTTCATCATCAGGAATAACACTTTTTGCATGTGGTTGTCAAACATATTGGTCTGGATATGCACTGAATGTATCTTCTTCTTCTAATTCTCATGAGTGGCTCATTGACTCTGGAGCTTCTTATCACATGGACAAAAACAAAGCCATGTTTTCTTCTTTAAATGATTGTAACACCAGAAATATATATGTTGGTGATGATAGATCTCTTAGTGTAATAGGAACTTGAACTATTCATATAAACAATGGTCAATTTAATGATGTATTATGTGTTTCAACCTTATCCTGCAAACTTCTATCTCTATATCAAATAACTCATTTAGGTGAAGGTAAAATCATTGAATTTTCACCTCACGATGTTGTAATTAACGACCTAAGAGATCCTAGACGTTACTAGCATTGTTAATGATCCTACAAGGTTGTATAAGTTTAACAACTTTGGGTCATCAAATCTTCCCTTGGTATTTGTTGCTCATAATGATGAAGTGAGAAAACTTTGGCATGAGCGATTTGGTCACTTAAACTAAAGCTCGAATCTATGAAGAAAATATGGTGATAGGTCTTCCAATGGTATCTTGTAGAGATGGTGTTTGTTCCGGATGTGTACTCAGAAAACATCATTGACATAGTTTTAAAAAATGTGACTATTGCCATGCATCAGCCCCTTTATAGCTTGTCCATAGTCATTTATGTGGTCCAATTCCTACTGTTTAATTCTCTCGCTACAAGTATTTCTTAACTTTTATTGATGATTTCTCTAGACGCACTTGGGTATACTTCTTAAAACTCGAGAGTGAAGTAGTTAACATGTTCTTGGCCTTTAAGGCCTTTGTTAAAAAACAATCTAGACATCAAATTCTTAAGCTAAGATCTGATAATGGCGGAGGATATGTTAACAATAAATTCATCAACCTTTGCAATGAGAATGGAATTCAGATGCAACATACTGTTCCATATACTCCACAACAAAATGGTGTAGCTGAAAGGAAGAATCACACCTTAAAGGAAATGGCTAATTGTATGCTTCAATATAAAGGACTTAGTATTAATTTTTGGGTAGAAGCAATTAACTGGGAAAATTACATAATAAATCACACTCCTACTAAGGTTTTAAATAATATCACTCCAGAAGAAGCATGGAGCTCAATTAAACCAGATGTAAGTCACTTTTGTTTTTTTTGGAAGTGAAGCATGGGGCCATATTCGAGATGAGAAACATAAAGCTTTAGAACCTAAGAGTGAAAAATGTATTTTTGCTGGATATTCTGAAGATGTCAAAGGATACAAACTTATTCCACTTAAGTCCAAAAAATTTATCATTAGAACATATGTAAAGTTTCATGAAAATATATTGGCCTATGAGCCTAGTTCAGTGATGTGCTACCTCTCTCTATCCCTTCTAATTTTGAAAATATTTCTTCTTCGTATGATGACAACGAGGATGGAAATCCTCCCCCACCTTCTCAAGATCCTCCTTCAGCTCCTCAGCTTCCAAAATGGGTCTGTTCTACTTAGGATGTAGCAGGTGCTCTTGGTGGTGATCCTACATATCAATGACGTACATGTTCTCAGTTTGATAGAACCTCTTCTTTACTGGCTCAAGCTTCAACTAATTATGATCCTGACACCTTTGCAGAAGCTTCAAGCCATCCAGATTGGGACGCAGCTATGAATGAAGAATATCATTCATTATTAGAAAAGGATATATCGGATATTGTTCCCCTTCCAAAGGGACGAAAACTTGTTATATGCAAATGTGTTTACAGAACCAAGTATGGACCAGATGGAAAAGTTGATAAGCATAAAGCTTGTACTGTTGCTAAGGGTTTTTCACAAGTTGAAGGCATTGACTATACTGAAACCTTCCCCCCTGTTGCCAAAATGAACTCTATCTGCCTTGTTCTTTCCCTTTGCCTCTTTCAAATGGGAAGTCCATCAGATTGATGTTAAATTTTCCTTCTTGCATGGGGACTTGCATGAAGAAATCTATATGGAACAACCTACTGGATTTATACAAATAGACACCAACCTCGTATGTCGGCTAAGAAACCCCTTTATGGTCTCAAGAAAACCCCTCGGGCTTGGTATGCCAAAATGGATAGCTCTCTTTTAGAAACTGGATTTTCTAGGTGTCATTCTAACAATACTATCTACACCAAGAAATTGGGCAAGTCTCTTATCATTCTTGTTCTTTATGTTGATGATCTTATCCTTACTAGTAGTGATCCCAACCTTATAAACCATGTGAATTCTAGCCTTAAAAATAAGTTTGAAATGACAGACTTAGGACACTTGCATTACTTTCTTGGTCTTCAAGAATTGCAATCCAAGGAAGGTATTTCTCTTTCCCAGTCCGAGTATGCATGCGATATTCTACACCAATTTCACATGGAAGACTGTAAGCCAACCCCTTCTCCCTTTCAATATGGAGCCAAAATTTCAGTCACTTGTACTTCCCGTGAAGTCGATGCTACCTTATACCGTAAACTTGTAGGAAAAATTTTGTATCTAACCCATATCGTCCTAACCTTCCCTTTGTTGTTGGCCTTATTGTTCGATTTATTCAAAACCCACATGAAAGTCATTAGAAAACAGCTAAAAGAATACTTCGTTATGTTTGAGGTATAGTTTAGTATGGGATTCATTATAGTGCAGAAGCATCTTCTCTATTGGTTGGCTTCACTGATTTTGATTGGGCTGGTGACCCTGATGATCGGAAGTCTATTGCAGGTTATGTGTTAACTCTTGGTTCACGACCTATTACATGGGCTTGCAAGACACAAAGTTTCATTTCTCTTTCTTCAGTAGAAGCAAAGTATCATGGTGTTGTAGAAGCTAGTAAGGAAGCCCTGTGGCTTTGTCAGATCTTGTAAGAGTTTAGCTTTTAGCAGCAACATCCGACTACACTTTGGTGTGATAATCAAAGTGCCATTCAACTATGCAAAGATCTAGTCCAACATCAACGCAACAAACACATTTAATTGCACATGCACTTCATTAGAAAGCTCATCATGATCATGTTCTTGAAGTGCAATATTGTTCAACAGATGATAAAGTTGCAGAAATTTTTACAAAGGCTCTTACAAAAGCGAAGCTTACTAAACTTCGATTTATGGTTGGAGTTTAGGAAGTTGTCACTAGGGGGGATAGGCTCTAATGCCTCCTTCCTTCTCCTATTGTGTCATATTTTTACATCCTTCAATCCTATCCAAAGTTGTTCTGAAGGGGGGATGTTAGGATATTCCAACACATAGGAAATAGTTAAGTATAACTTGGTCTAGTGTAGATTTATGTAAAGTGTGTTTCTTTACTATGTACTTTTGTAACTTACAATCCGACGGTCACGATATGTAGTGATCTAACGGTTCATTCTCTCCTCGGTATTACCGACACTTGATCCGTGGCTTAACACATGATTGGTCCATGATCTCTATTTAAATAGCATGGAGGGTCATTTGTAGGGTAATCGTTCATGAGAGAAGCTTATGTAAATTTTCATTCTTTTATTAATAAACTACTTGAATTGGCTGTGTTGGCTCAAGCCGTGGACTGTTTCCCTCTTGGAGGGTTTTAACCACATCAATAATATTGGTTTATTGATCTATGATTTGTGTGTAAGTGGTTTCCTTTGGTATTCTGTGTGAGGAATTTACTCTGTAAATTCCTACAAATAAATCTTTCTTTGG
Organism: Pinus taeda; assembly: GCA_000404065.3. Lineage (NCBI taxonomy): Eukaryota > Viridiplantae > Streptophyta > Pinopsida > Pinales > Pinaceae > Pinus > Pinus taeda. The sequence goes on along the minus strand of APFE030437099.1, from coordinate 25,684 downwards.
GAATCTAATTGCAATCAAACTTGCAGAGTTAGAAAAAGGATAGAGGGATATTATACCCTAAAATTGCAGAACTTAAAGATTCGAAATTATAGAGTTACAGTTGTTTCAAGATTGAGCTACTAAAATCAAGAAAAAGTGAGATGAGGAAGTTTGATGGCAAGGATCCAGTAAATTGGATACTACAGATGGAGAAATATTTTGACCTACATGGTGTACCACTGTTACAAAAGGTATGTATTACATCTAATTATTTAGAATCGAATCAATTTTTATGGTATAAAGCACTTTGTTCTTGTAAACCACTTGTCACGTGGTCAATTTTCATGGAGGAAATGATAACACATTACGAGGATACAAAGAGCAGCACCTTCTTTAGCCTATTGATAAATCTCAAACAAAAGGGTTCAATGGCAAAGAAGAAGCAATGAGATTCCATATAAGGGTAAATGAGATTCCAGAGAAGCAAAGGGTTAATGTCTTCATAAGGACTTTAAAGGATAACATTCAACATGAGGTTCATCTTTGGGAGCCTGACTCATTGGAGAAGGCATTCTGGTGGGTAAGAAAAAATGAAAGCGAAATTATGGAAATAAGGAATCCCACCACTCACGACTATAATTATGGAAGTGTTTTTTCTCCTAGCCTTCCACAACCTACAAGGTTTACATGACAACAATTGGAAGAAAAAAGAGAAAAAGGGCTTTGTTACAATTGTGATAGTAAATACACTAAAGGTCATAAGTGTGTTGAGAAGAAATTATTTTACATAGATTATGAAGAGGAGGAAGAAAAGGATGAAGAAACATCAAAAGAAGAGGATATCCGCTAGGAACCAACCCCAGAGAAAGAAGAAATGAATCTGACCATATCTTGTAAAGCATTGGAAAGAATTACCACTCCTCAAACTCGCAAGTTAGAAGGACATATCAAGAAGCAAAAGGTTTAAGAAGTGAAATATCACATCGAGAAAGAAGAAACGAATTCAACCATATCTTGTAATGCATTGGTGGGAATTACCAATCCTCAAACTATCAAGATAGAAGGACATATCAAGAATAAAAATGTTCAAGAAGTGAAAGATCACATCAAGCATCAACAAATGAATCCAACCATATCTTGTAATGCATTTGAAGAAATTATGACTACTCAAGCTCTCAAGATAGAAGGACATATCCAAAAGAAAAAGATTCAAGCAATGAAAGATCACATCGAGCATCAACAACAAGCTCTCCAACTTTTAAAGGATGATGCCACTTTGGTGCAGAATCGAATGAAACAACAAGCAGATCAACATCGCAGTGAAATAAGTTTTGATATACGCAATTGGGTATTTTTATGGCTACATCTCAAGCAAGTTATTTATGAGAAGGAGATGTTGGAAATACTACAAGCACTTAAGAAATGGCGACCTTACCTAATTGAAAAACACTTCAAGGTAAAAATGGATCATGATAGCCTTAAATACCCTTCATAACAAAGATTATCTTTAGAAGAATAGAAAATTTTGGTCACAAATATGTTGGGTTATGACTTTGAAATCATCTACAAAAAAGGGAAGCAAAATGTTGTTGCAGATGTACTCTCAAGAAAGGATGAGGATGTGGAAGCATTGTTTTGTGCTATTTCTATTATTCAACCAGATTGGATAAACGAACCAAGGGGTGAATAGAAGAAGGACAAAGAAGTGTGGTCACTCATTCAAAAGTTGCAGAAGATCCCAGTTCAAACAATATTGCTAGAACTTGATGGCAAGGAAAAATCATATCAGAACCTGGAGCAGTCACATAAAAAAAACCCAAAAGCTACGAAATAAATCAATTTCAGAGTATCTCATCAAGTGGAAGAACTTACTTGCTGGATATTCCACATGAGAGGAGAGGAATTTTATACAGAAGCATCAAGAACTACTCAAGCATTGAGGACAACACTGTTTGAAGGAGAGGGGCATGTTAGGTCGCTATACTACTAGTGTAACCCCTTATTGTTATTATTACAACCCCCTTATTATATTGTTGTGCCCATGTAGTCCCCATATTGTTATCATTGTGCCACATAGAAGCCCACTATTCTTATTATTGTGCCCTTACATTATTATTGTTATGTCAGATCTAATTATATCATGACCCCTTAGACTCCTATATATAGAAAGGAGGCCTCGTCATTTGTATCATCCGAGAATTATTCATGTGTGTAATGTAAAGGAGGTTTCCCCCTCAAAGAGTCTTATTTTGAAGGCATCGATCTCTCTTTTCTATCTTTTTGTGAGCTAGTTTCATAAGAACACCAGTATGATGATGGGTTTGTGATGTCCGATCGTGAGGTGGAATCATTGTTTGATGGGTTGAGGTGATTTGGCCTCTCGAAACCCTAGATGGTTTTTATTGATGTGTTTCATGAGATCCCACATTCATGCTTGGAATATGGCGTGGGGGTGACTAGTTAAAGAGAGATTTGGCTTAGCCATGTCCACGATCGGGTGCAACATGGTAATCTCATACCAGGTTGAATTTTTCATCATTAAAATGAGGTTATTTCTCCTTATTATCTCATTATTATTATACTAGTTTATATGGTTATTATATGGCCGCTGTTTTCTTGGTATTTATATTTTTATTATGCTAGTTAAGAATACGTATTATGGCAGTGGCTATGTATGGATCCCATCATGTTTTTACTTATATATGAGTGAATAATATATATATTGACTAATGGATGAAACTATAGCTAAAGTGATAAGGAAAGAATGCCTCATAACGAATCTCAGATAAGTATGAGACCCCTATGCTTAGATCCGTCATTTACGCCTGTAGATTACATTGATGCCAAGTGTTTGACAAAATTTCAGTCCTAGTTATGGATGGTTAGGCCTAGTCCTAGAGTTAAGTTTTGGTTTATTAATCTTGCCATCATGTGTTTATTGGAATCTAGAAGCTACAACAAGTTCTAGGAAGTGTCTGGAATTCTATTCTTGAAAAGTGCCTTAAATTCCGTGGACTGTGGCACAGATCTTCTAGAAATAGTCCCTAGACACTAACATGTAGGATTGTGGGAGAATCTAGATATATCTAGATGATGGCATACCCATAGCATGGGAGCATCCAAAGGCTTAATAGCTTAAAAAATTAGTGGGACTCAAGGGCTAGTTAACAAAAAGTTTTAAATGGCTCCTCAGAGTCTTATTGTTGATATTGAAGGTCGGTATGGTGTGTTTCCATCGGTTCCGCTTCCTTAACATGACTTAGGACATCGAATCATATCATTGTAACTTCTCATCACATGTTTACCCTAGTTGGTTGGTTAGTTTCATAGATGTGGGAGGAGAGTGTTACAAATGCTTTCCCAAAACCAAAACTTGGCCATCTATAAAGGAAACCCTATCTCCTTTATCTTCTAAACAAGAAATTGATAGTAAATTCCTTTTTAAAACTGGAACATAGAGTATATTGTTGAGGTGTAGCTTTGCTACATTTTCCAGATTCAAAGATGTAGATCCAAAGCCCTTAATTGCATAATTGTTGTTGTCTCTTAGCTCCATTAATGACATGATTGTTCCTTTGATAGAGTGTGAAGTTGTATGCTTTCTCCTGTCATGTGCCTTGATGCTCCACTATCAATGATCCATGCATTTTCATCATCAACAGTACCTATAAGTGCAACCAAGAACCCTTTTCTTTTGACTTTCTTAGATAATTTGTAGATGCTCCTTTGAATCGAGCTCCCTGCAATTATTATGATATTGAATCGCATCTTCAAGTAACTTGCCATAGAGGAGCAACCTTTTCTTCCAAGCCAAAACATTTATCTCCAACCTTCTTCGACCATAGATATGATACCATGCTGATAAATCAATACTAGTATCAATTAAGGTTTTGATTCCTCTTCATGGTAATTAATTATGAATTATGATGGCTTATTTTACTTCTTTATTAAATTATATTTCATCAAGAAATTAGAAAATTATGTGTATGAAGATCACGAGAACAAGAGACACAAGATCTAGGTAAACAGTTAGGGAAAAACCCCTAGGAGGGGAAAAGCCAATCATAACTCTTCCTTCAGTAGATTCAAATACAAGATTCGATGGTTGGAGATGATGCTAAAATGCATAAGTGGCGTTATAGGATCCAAATATAGTTTCATATTCTATTGACCCTTGATAGTGAGCACCACGTCATCGCAAGTTACTTTTCTAGATTTAGTAAGCAATTTACTTGGGAACAAACTTTGGGCCAAATATAATTGAGTTGGCTTCAATGGTGTCCATGTAAATAGAGATCTTGGACTTGTACGACTTTTCAAGTTAGGTCATAAGTACGAAGCACATTAGTCATACCTGATTTAATTTTTGAAGTTGCATGGTTGTGACACTATTACCATAAATAAAATATCAATCCCACCATTCTCTTTTGGAAGTCACATTATAATTCAAGATTGTTGAGAAGTTATTGCACAAATATCATGTCAATCTAAACCTTTCTCATTTTGAAGTCACGTAATAACTTAGTAGTTTGAAAATGATTGTTGAAAGGTGTGCTACAAAGTCATGCAAATATTATTGAATGGTAGATGACTTTTGGACTTCTACATTTTGTTTAACGATGGTTTGGGTGTGATGGAAAGTATTTAAGATTCTGTAGATGGTAAGATAAGTTAATATGAAATAATCAAAGGGAAAAAATAACTATTATTGTGGCAACGAACATGTATTTAAAATATAGTCGAAGTTGCAACAATGATTTTTGTGTTATGATTTTGATTGCAACTTAACTGTCTTTGAGAGAACACACTATGACTTTAAATCTGTCCCAAAGTTTAATAAATACAATTTTTTCCACAGTTTCATAAGTACGATTCAATTTGATAAATGCTTGAAGTTTTATAAATGTACTTATCTTTTTAAAAATAAATACATAAATGTTTAGATTATTTGGTTTATAAATGCTTTAATTTTATTTAAATACTTTAAGATTTAAATGCTTCAGCTTTTAATATTTAATACATGTATACATGTTTTAATCTCCACTTCGATCACGAAATGGCTCTATCACTCTTTCTGGTAAAATGCATTAAGAGAACTAGAAACCTGGCTTCTGTAGCATGTGGAAAAGGCTTGCTAACAGGGTAGCGTTTCTCGTGCGTGGAAAACCAAGAGAGAGTTGTTTTATATTTTTGGGTTTTTTTTAATAATGGAAAATTGAATTATTAGGTGAGGGGATTTGTATGTTTTTCCGTTAGTTGAATTGAAAAACATTTTTTTAAAATAAAAATAAATAAATTATGTTATGAACAGAAAAATAATATGGGTTTTAATAAAAAAAATCAATATGTTGTAAAGTAATTTGAAGTAAAAAAAATTCTTAATAAGATGTTTAAACCTTATACTTTTCAAAAATATTTGAATAACAGATTTAAATAAACTATTTGAAGAAGATATCCATTTCATAGATATCTATATATAGAAAGGAATTTGTTAAATAAAATATTTTAACATTGTATATAAAAAACATTCAATGTGTGTTATCAATAAAATATTTTAAGATAAATTGATATTCACATATACTTGAAAATGTATTAATAAAAAAAAAACCATTTTAATTTGTGCTATAAAATGTATCAATGTATATGTTATGTAAAATATTTTAATGTCAACTGTGTATATATTATATATCATTTTAAAAAAAGATATATATAACATGAAGAAAATAAAAAATTATGGTCAAAAGGTTTATTTGGTCCTATAATTACTCTATATAGCATTTAAAAATACAGTTTAATGAATGAAAAACTACACATTATATTTTTCACTCTAAAAAAAAATTCACTTGAAGAAATTTGATCCTTCTTGGCTCATGTTAGATCGTACTTAAGATGGATCTACGCTGGTGTACTTGTTTAAATAATGTGTTTTGAGTTTGTGACATTGATTCAATTTTTCATCATTAAAAAAATTCCCAAAAAGTATAAGACTACCCTCTTCCAGTTTTCCACACACAAGAAACGCTACCTTGTTGACACACATTTTCCACATGCTACTAAAGGCTGGAAAGATTTTAGGCCCCAACAAATCACTCGTAACTTCGCACATGTGAGATATAGTTAACCAAAAACTTCGCTTTGATCATTCCCTGCAATCTTCTTCCTTCTCTAGCAACTTTGTACTTATTTTTCCTCTCTTTCCTGTGTATCGAACTTGTTGAGTGAGTGGTGCAAATGGATCGAATTGCTTCTCTCTATATATAGCCTTTTCTATTCATCGAATTACCTGAATGTAGGCTGACTTCATTAGGAAAGGGTCGACTTGTTGGGGAGGTGTCAAATGACCTATCTGACTAAAAAATAAAAAATTACATGATACAAAAGCCCAAGAAGGGTATAATAAAATTGACAATGAATCTATTGAATTAATATAAAACCTAGAAGCCTACAATAGAGGCTTTTACCTACAAATGATGACCCAAGAATCAAACTCGTGCTTTAATAAGTCATTTTTATTAATAAGAAAATTTCTTTTGACAAATATATTACATTATATGATTATGAATACCAAACCTAGTTACATTCTTCAACACACCTTCTCAACTAGGGAGGAATTCATAATTATGTATATACATGGAATATCTAAAAAACAAATGAACTGTGAAGAGTTCAGGCACACTCAATGCCATGGACTGGATACCTCATGAGGGTTATCTATCTAACTAGGACTAAGATGGAATCAAGCTTTCAGCCAGTCTAAGTACCATTAGGATTACTTGCTAACCATGAACCAAGGGATATAGGTGCATATCCAAGGTCATAGCTCCAATTCCAATCCAACGCTCCCTCTTCGGGATCAAGACATCAATTCAATGGTCACCCAGATGTCATCCCAAGGATCCACCATTAGATGCTTCATCTCTTCTTATCAACTAAATTTTCAATGCCAACCTATCCAAGAATGCTTTTAAAATACTCAAACTTCTTATTCAGAAGAGACTTCATTAGCACATCAAATACTTGTTCATCTATCAAAATATATTGTAGCTTGACGACCCCATCTTCTACCAAAATTATAATGTAGTGGTACTTGTTGTTGATACGACTTGTCTTTGCATGGAATATATGATCTTCAGACATATTAATGTTGCTTTGATTGCCACAATTTATTATTGTAGGATCTAGAGGATTTCCAAACAAACCTGACAAGAGTTTTCTTTACTAAACAAATTCCTTTCCTACTTCACATGCAACAACATATTCAGATTCAACACTACTTAACGTAGCAGGATCTTGTTTTCTACTCATCCACGAAATCATTGCAAACCACAAACTAAAACATCCATCAGTAGTGCTTCATTCATCAGTCTCACTGCAACCCTAATCGGAATCTATAAGACTTGTGAGCTTAACTTCATTTCCATCATACCTTAGGGAGTGATGTATAGTACCACGTCAATATCTCAAAATATGCTTAACAATTACCCAATGGTCATGACAAGGCTCTAACTAAAATTGACTAATAATATTTACAACAAAACATATATTAGGTCTTGTATTTACAAGGTGATGATGATGATGGTTAACATCCACTGAGACCAAACTTTGGTCTATCGGATGTTATACAACCCACCAACTTATGATAGCTAGTAGGATCGACAAGACTAGAGTCGGAGCTTCTCAACTTATTGAAATTAGTGATCATGGGAGTCATCATAGGCTTGGAATCCATCATACTGAATTTTTGAAATATATCTATTATGTATTTAACTTGACCTAGGTATATCTCTCCAGGTTTCTTCATAACATCCAAACCCAAGTAATAGTGCATAAGTTCCAGATCCTTTATTTTGAATTAAGCTCCCAACATCTTCTTGCATTCTTGTATTTTTCACTCCACACATGTAGTAAACAAATCGTTTAGATATAGTAGTATAATGGATGGTTCATTGTTCACCACCTTGATCTAGAGATTTGGATTTGCAAAAATTTTGACGAACCCAATTCTTAAGAGATATGCATCCATCCTTGTGTACCATGCCCTAGGAGCTTTCTTCAAGCCATGTAATGCTTTCTTAAGTACGAAAACATGTGTTCTTTTGCATTTATTTCAAATTCTTCCAGTTGTTCAATGTATACTTCTTCGTCGATGGTTCCATTCAGAAAGATTGTTTTTACGTCCATTTGATGAATATTTCATCCCATTGTAGTAGCCAGCGAAACAAAAGATCTTATAGTTGTATATCTAGCAGTAGATGAAAAACTTTCTTCATAGTCTAAACCTTCCTTTTGAGAGAAACCCTTTTCAATGAATCTATCTTTGCATTTATCTATACTTCTATCAATAACATGTTTGATTTTGTAAATCAATTTTGAAGTGATAACTGATTTGTCACTAGGCCTAGGAATGTTTTTCGAGACTCCATTCTTCATGGTAGATTGATATTCTTCTTGCATCACCTTATCCCATTCTTCTTGATGAGGAGATTCTTTAAATGTAGTTTTTTAACTTTTATTAATTTTTTCATATATGCTGCATATCCTGAATATCTCTTTGGTCTTTTTCTTTCTCATGAGGGCTCCACTAACAAAGCAATATGATATCACATGCGTTCATATTGGCGAATAAAAAATAAGGAAAAGATACAATAATATATTGCTTATATAATAATGGTTTAAAGGGTTTTTTGTATAACATAGTAATATATGTACATAAGGTATTGTTTACTAGGTAATTTGGCCAAGCTGAGGGAAAGAAACATGTGGATGAAGGAGAAAAAAAAGGTGGAGGTTTATTTTTGGGATCGGAAAAATTGGTTTTCTTAGTGGAATAGAGGCTGTGGGATTTCTATGTATATTGGGCATGCGTAACCATGGTGTCGTATCTGAGATTCGAAGCAATTTTATTAGTAGAATAGAGGTCATGGGTTTTTGGGCGTTCAGAACCATGGTATCAATCTTGAGGCCTTGTTTGGGATCCCTAGCTTGTTAAGTTTCGCTCGGAGTTGGAGTCTGAGTATATATTTGTTGCTAGAAATAACTAGTCCACTAAGGAGTTGATGGATGAATTTGATAGAGTTAAAGGTATTCCAGATTCTTGAAGTACTCCCTTCAGGGCTTGATGAATCCAATTTTTAGATGAATCCCTTAATCATTTCCCATGACTATTTCAACGAAAATCAATTTGAGGGGGAGAGGAGTATTGTAGGAGGTTATGATGCCCATATCATTCTTTCTATTACTGCTTGTTCATGCATTCAATGTTTCCATACTACCTAGTACTGAGAAAATAATAACAATGATGAAAATATACATCGCATATCAGTTTCATCATCAGAAGAATGTATTCTTGGAAGTCTTGGAGATGACCTAAAGTGTGTTTCATCCATGACGATAGAAAATAAGGTTGATATCCGCCATCCATTGATGATTAGCAAATTAAAGTAGTGGAAGGACTAACAACATTATATATTCTTTGTTGATATCTAATTCTATATAAATATATATATATATATATATATATATATATATATTGCAAAAATAGATCTTTGACTTGAAGCATCACTGCAATCTTTGACGAGGTTCATTTATGTCCTCTAGGAAGTATTTCTGGCTTTGTTAAATGTGAATACCATGTTATTTCCAGTTCATCAATTGTTACAAATTTTATCACTGAATCTTGTCAATTACCTAACTATGGTATGAAATACCAGTCATTGGTATGAGGGTAGTTGGTCACTGTACCTTTATATTCAGTACAAAATTAATCTAGTACACCTACATCAGTATGTTGTTGTTTGGAAAAAATGGTAAGTTATATGGATCTTACATATTGTTCCCATGAACAAGTACTTAAGAGGCAATGATGTATATTTTTTCTAGCCTTCAAAATTTCTTAAGAATACTTTAGCTATTTTTACATCATAATTTTGCATATCAAAGCTAATCTCTTTGTGATGTCTAGACTTCCATTTTATGCAGTTGAAATATTCTTTGTAGCTTCATTTTGATGGCACGAGTCCTACAGGTGAAGATATTGGTCATCAAGTATAAATTCAGTTGTGACATGATATTGAAAGTGGACAGTAATTTTAAGAACATATCAACTAACCCATGCCTTTGTCGGAATTTATTTTGTATCATTAATTTATTATTATTTCTAATTTTTCGAACATATAAGGTTGTTGTCACTTACTTATGTTAGAATAATCCCAAGTGTAGAATTGTTTGCTACAATAGATGCGATTGATGCTACTACGGTGAAGTGAGTAGCCAACCAATTCATCTTTGACAGGGTAAGTTATATGGATCTTTCATATTGTCCCCATGACTATGCACTTAAGAGGCATAAATTTATATTTTAGAACTTGTGTTTCATGAGTTTATTTTTTTGCACTTGCAAGATGTTTCCATTGCAGCAATGGGACTTGTTCATAATAGTCCTGACTACTGGATTAGTTATTCATTGTCCCTGAAACAGTAATTATTTCTTTTCAGCCTTATCTTGACTTACAAGCTATTGCATTTAATTTGAATAATAAGAACATGAAATTTGCATTTGTTTTTTAAATGATCTAGCAGTTCTTATAGTGCAGACATTATAAGATTTTAGTGTCTTAACATATAGGTACTTCTCTATGTCAATTGAAATTCAATGCACTTCTTTGGGTCATCATTTAAATTATAAATAGAAAATTGAGATCATTCAAAAATATTTTCCTTAAAAACAAAAATTGAGTATCATATGGAGTGAGCCAGTGCACAAGTAATATACTTGTAACTCTAGGGAGACGTGTGAAGTTACAACAAGTATACCTTTCATATAACAAGGTCAGAGGGCACGTGCCTCATGTCATATAATAGTGCTTCAAGTTACAACTAATGGCATCACCTGTGAGATATTCGTTGTGTTTTTTCATACCACATGCATGCCAAATAGCACATGGGAATTGCTTGCAGCATTGGTGGAGGATTGACATATTTTTCACATGTCATATTTTTTGTAGGGTCAACTTTTGTTTCAAGTAAAAGATGGTGATTAGTTGAATGCCTTCAAATTTTCTTTTCCTAGCCGATGAATAAATCTTAACTGTTTTGGGGTTGAACATGCAATGTTGCCTCAAACATGGGCCATCTACACTTGTCTTTTAGCATGTAACAAAACATCTTGCACCATGTCTTACTATTGAGAAGAGTAGAGATTTCTAGAGTTAAATTAAATATATTGTAAAGTTAAATTAATTTATTACCTGTTCTTAGAGTTATTAAATTATGTTGCAATGGAAATAGTTCCAAACTAGACAACATATAGATCACATAACATATCACATCTCTCTTCATACTTGAAGATATTGGTCGTTAGGTATAGCTTTAATTGTGACATGATTGTAGAAAGTGGACAGTACTTCTAAGAAGATATCAATTGACCCATGTTTTTATTAGTGTTTATTTTGTTTCGTTAATCGATTTTTATTTCTTATTTTTAGAATAGATAAAGGCGTTGTTTTTTACTTATGGTAGGAGAATCCTAGGTGAAAAATAGTTTGCTATAATAGATGAAGTTGATGCTACTATAATGAAGCGAGTAGCTAACCAATTTATCTTTGACAGGGTAAGTAATATGGATCTTGCATATTGTCCCCATAAATAGGTACTTAAGAGGAAACAACATGTATTTTTGCTAGCCTTCAAAATTTGTTAACAATACTTTAGCTATTTTTTCATCAGAATTTTTCATATCAAAGTTAATCTCTTTGTGATGTCTAGACTTTTGTTTTTTGTGTTGAAATCTTCTTTGCAACTTCATATTGATTGCACCAGTCCTATAACTGAAGATATTGTCCATCAAGAATACCTTTAATGTTGACAAGATGTAGAAAGTTGACAATAATTTTAAGAAGATATCAACTAACTCATGCCTTTGTTAACATTCATTTTGTATCCTTAATTCATTTTTAGTTCTCATTATTCTAACAGATAAGGTTGTTGTCACTTACTTATGGTAGGAGAATCCCAAGTGCATAATTGTTTGTTAGAATAGATCAGGTTGATGCTACTATAGTGAAGAATGCAACTAAATGATTCATATTTGACAGGGCAAGTTATATGGATCTTGCATATTGTGCCCATGAATAGGCACTTAGGAGGAAACCATCATTTTTTTTAGGACTTTCATTTCATGAGTTTATTTTTCTGCAACTACAAGATTTTTCGTTGCAACAATGGAATCTATTCATAACATTCCTCACTACAACTTATTTTGATGTCGCATTTACTATCTCCATTACTAGATAAATTATTCATTTTCTTTGAAACAATAAGTATTTCTTGTCATCTTTATCTTGACTTAGAACTTATTGCATATAATTTGAAGAATGAGAAGAAAAAAATTGTGATTGTTTTTTAAATGAGATCGCAATTCTTATAGTCTCAGCATTGTAAGTTATTAGTGTCTTAACATCTATGTAATTTTCCATGTCAATTGAGATGAAATGCACTTCTTTGGGGTCATTGTATAAATTATAACTAGAAAATTGAGATCATTTGAAAATATTTTCCTTAAAAACAAACATTGAGTGTCATTGTAGTGAACTAGTGATTAGGTAGTATATGTGTAACTCTAAGGAAATGTGTGAAGTTACAACAACTAGACCTTTCATATAACATGGTCGCAGGGAACATGCCTCATGTATGACAATAATGCTTAAATTTATAGCAATTGACATCACATGTGAGATATTTCTTGTATTTTTTTGTATGAGATGCATGTCAAATGACACATGGGAATTGTTTGCAGCATTGGTGGCAGATTGGCAAGTTTTTCACATGTCATATTGTTTGTAGGGTCACATTTTGTTTCAAATAGAAGATGGTGATTAGTCGAATGCCTTCAAATTTTTGTTTTTCTAGCCGATGAATAATGCTTAATTCCTAGATTTTATTTTTTCTAGCCGATGAATAACTCTTAATTATTTTTGGGCTAAATATGAAATGTTTCTTCAAGCATGGGCCATCTATGTTTGTCTTTTAGGAGGTCATCGAACATATTGAACCATATATTTTTGTTGAGAAGAGTAGAGATCTCTCCAATTAAATTATAGCTATTGTAAAGTTAAATTAATTTATTACTTGTTGTTACAGGTAGTAATTTATGTTTTAAAGGAAATAGTTTCAAACTAGGCAACATCTAGATCTCATAACACATCATATCTCTCTTCATCTATGCTCTTATTCCATATACTACTTCCTTAAGGAGTTTTCTTTGCAACATTTGGTGTAATTGCTAATCCTATTCCTATTCTCCTCTTCTTAGACCATAAAAAATGTCAAAGCAGGAGAGTGTTTGTTGATATCCTTTATTTTGGAAGAAGAAGAATTTTCATTAACGCTTACTAGCCATATTATTACTCAATATGCATTATTCATTTTCCCTATATTTGTTTCTTCCCTAAAGCTAGATGTCTTTTACTTTCTTGGATAGTCTATGACACATTTTTTTACAATTTTTATACTAGTTATCCCCACATGGATTTTTATGAAAATAACAATGGCTCTAGAATATTTAAATGGCATAGTTCCAAACTGTTATGGATGTATAGCTTGTACAGTTTTGAATATTTATCGTATAACTTGTGCAGATTTTAATATTTATACTTCAGATCATTTTATATGTACCATAACCAAACACATTGGAACAACTAAATGCGTGTTCTGCTAATATGACAAATAAGTGAAAAGGTATGTTTATTTTGGTCTATTGCTTCATGATGTTCTTTTATTTAAAAAAAAGATTCTTGTGTTATTTAAATTTAAATTCACACAGCACAAGATTAAATTTGTGGCTTCTGAAAGATTTGCTTAAAATAAAATAACATCCACTTTATGTTTGTAAAACGGATATGAAAAGTTTGAAGCATAGTTACAAAGTTTGGTCATACTAGAAAAATGGAGATGAAGAGTTTGAAGCATAGTTAACAAGTTCGATCGTACTGGAAAAAATAATTCGAGGATTCGGTTCGGTACAATTAATAATTCGCCCATTTCGAATTCGAGTACAGTCTCCACCCGCTCAAGAGCTGTCTATTCGCTCCCTTTCTCGCATTGCCCTGTAATACTTCAGCTACGAGTTTCATAGTGTTCAAACACATTAATAATAATTAGTGTTATATAGCCTTAGACATAAATTGTTGATTCTGAATTTTCGAGACAATATAATTGTATTATAATTGGTCTGTTCTAAGAGGATAAGTCTATATGTATGTTTATTATCTCATGTTTATTTTCTCATTGAAGGGTTCTTCGACAGTTTGGTTAACTTTCGTGCAAAATATGTTTTTGGTTATGAATTCGTTGGACATATGGTATTGAAGCTAGATAAAATTAATGCATGGGTTAACCTCATTTATAAGACATATTTAGTTGTAATTATTTGTCAGTATTAATATTATAGAAGTGAGAATATTCCTGAGCATTTAAAGTCAGTTGACTGTATTTTATGATTGATATCTTAAATGTTAGAATTAAAGTCAAGTCGACCATTTCAAATTTGGTAATGTCTCCACCCACTGAAGAGAGGTCTATTCATTTTCTTTCTTGGAGCACCCTGTAATACTTCATCTCTGTGAGTACATTTCATACGGAAAAAATAATTTTTTGTTACCCCATTATTTGGATGGTTAGTGTTCTTGAACCCATATGCTTTGATTTATTCTCAAAACCAAAGCTGAGATTGTGCTACCAATATGTGTTTTGCTTCCCATATATATTGTCCACTCGCTTTTTGCCTCAACACATTCCATATAGTGCACGAGGAATACAAAGTTGAAAATAATTAATATTATATTGTATTAATTGAGAAATGGTTACATGGTTGTAATGTAACTCCTTATGTTAGGATTAGTTCCTAGGTTGTAGGAGTTTGTCCTCACCTCCCTATTATTTTGAGATGTATTTGTTGTCTCATATTTGATTAATGTAATATGAGAGTGTACGCTTCAGTTTGTGCAGTCTCCATGTGCAACTTGCTCACTTGTGAGCTGGTACTTATTTTAGCAAGTAGTTAATTCAATTCATGTTTTACTTTCCAGTTTTCAAACATGGTATCAGAGCTCATTTATGGTGATCCTGATTTACTTGCACAACCTTATTGGCTACATTAGAGTTGTAGTGGATACAGAGCTTTCATGGCTACAATGCCCTAGTCGAAGTACAGGAGCCTCAGTGTTGACAATTTCGGAGTCTACGTTGTCAGAGTGACATACCTTACTCACAGGAGAAATTAGTTTTCTCACAGGTCTCGCATTTTCTCCATCCAAGCATAAAGCGGTCATCACGGGTTTTAGCTTAACAATAGAAATGATCATCGCAAATCTCAGGCTTAAACCCACGATGATTGACCTATCTTTAGAGGGATTTTAAATCATCATTTATTTTCAGTATAAAATTGTGATGGCCTATTTTTTATAGCTCTAAGCTTTAGATTGGGCTGTTTGGTGGTAGATTTGAGTTGCAGACACAGAGATTGTGATGGATTCATGACAGATCAACCAGAACAGAGGTAGATCAGGCGGTTTGGTGGCAGATCTATGATTTATTCAAAGGTTCTATTATGTTTTGAGATTATTTTTTTTTGTAGCTTGTTATTGTTCACTTGTTGAGAATCGACTGTAGATCGAGGGATTGGGATTCCAATCAGCTGAAAATGAAATGTTTTATAGAGGCTTATCTCAATGAGTCCAATAAACTCAATGGGACCAATTACGCCAATTGGAAATTCAAGCTACAAATGTTTCTTGAGGGATCGAGCACTTGGTCTATCATTAGTGGCGATGAGCAAAAGCTGACCATGGTAGCAAGTGGCATGACAACACTAATACAAGATTTGGATAAAAGGGAGAATAAGGCGAAATTATTTTTAAATATGTCTATTAAAGACAATATTATCTCGCATATCAGAGACTATAAATCATCCCGTGACATATGGACTACACTCAAGAACCTCTATGAGACATAGAACACCAATCACATCTTGTTGCTCAAAGGAAATTCGTTTTCCATGAGGATGGAGGAGAATGAATCCATTATCAGATTCATTGCACAGGTCAAGGACCAAAAGGACAGATTGGGAGACATTGGGGAGAAGGTGTCCGATTCCGATCTTGTCACAATTACATTGAATGAGATGATGGATGAATACCAGATGTTCATCATAGGCCTTTTTGCAAGGAATGAAACCCCTATATTTGAAGAGCTAACAAGAATTCTAATACAGGAAGAAGAGCAATGACAGAATTTGAGACCACAGGGTGTTGATCTTGCTCTGATGGCGAAGAGGAAGCCATATAAATGGAAACCACCATAGGGACAGAAAGGCAGTGGAATCTTTCAGAAGAGACCATTCAAAGGCATGTCTACAAATAAATCTGACATCAAATGATTTTACTATGGGAAAACCGATCATGTAACTAAGTTTCTCTTTCAGAAACAGGAAGGTGAGGCTCGAAATAAACATAGAAAACACAAGGGGAATTTTGCTGAAGAGAGTCACAATCATGATCTTCGATTATTTGTAGCTGATTATTTTCTTTTAGCTATTGAGGAGGATGAGTTTGAAATATGGTTCGTATATTCAGGCGTGTCTTCACATATAACAGGTAATAGGCATGGTTTGAAAATTTAAAGAAAATACCTAGGGAGCTAACATATATCTAGTTGGTGATAGAGGTTATCAAATAAAGGGGTACTGTGATATTCCAATGATGTTACTTTATGGTAATATAAGATATATTAAAAATTTCATGTATGTACCTAAGAACAAGAAAAACTTGATCTCTGTTTCAATGATGACAGATTAGGACCAACAAGTTGAGTCCTTCAGATCAAATTGTGTCATAAAGGACAACAAGAAGGAACTAGTTACATGAGGAGTGCATGTGGTAGGCTTGTATGGGTTGAAATTGAACAGCATGCCACACCAAGATCTGGATTCAACAGGACTAACAACTGAGAATCTCATGCACCAAATATTTGGTCATCTGAACCTACAAGATCTCATGCTGCTATAAAGAAAATGTATGGTTGATGGACTACCCGCTTTTCATAATATTCATTTAGATTGTGATGGATGGGCATTAGGGAAAATGAATAGAGAATGATTTTATTTCAATGTTGATAGGAAGAAAGGAGATATTCTAGATCTTATGAATACATATATATGTGGACCTATGCAGACTAGGTCACTAGGTGGTGCATATTATTTTTTACACTCCACTGATGACTGCACTAGATTCTCTTGGGTATATTTTATTACAAAAAAGAGTTATACATTTCAATGCTTTAAAGAGATCATGAATATGGTGGAAAAGTAGACAGGGAAATTCATTAAGATTCTTCGTGCTATGAAACTAGCTCAAGAAAAAGATAGAAAAGATAGATCCACGCCTTAGAATTCAGCCTCTTCGAGGGGGCAACCTCCTTTACATTACATAAATGAACAATTCCTGGATGATTCAAATGACAAACCCCCTTTTCTATATATAGGAGTCTAAGGAGTCATTATATAAAACCCAGCCGACTAACAATAATTAATATAAAGCCACAAAAATACAATTAGAGGGATCTATTGGGGCACAGTAATAACAATATGGGGATAATAGGGGCACAACAATATTAATAAGGGATGCAACTACAATATTAATGGGGTAATCACTAGTATTATAGGGACCCAACATGCCCCTCTCCTTCAAAAAACTGTTTTCCTCAACGCTTGTGTAGTTCTAGATGCTTCTGTATAAAATTCTCATCCTCCCATGTGGAGTCTTCAGCAGATAAGTTCTTCCACTTGATAAGATACTTTGAAATTGATCAATTTCGTAGCTGTCGATTTCTTGTTTCTGTGAATGGTTCCAATATAGTTTTTCCTTCCTCATCAAGTTCTGGCAATATTGTTTGAACTGGGAGCTTGTCGCTTATAACCTTCTTTAAACATGAAACATGGAAAACTACGTGCAATCGAGAAGCTTTAGGAATCTCTAATTTGTATTCCATAGTACCAATATTTTGCAACACCTTGTACGGACCACAATACTTTGGTGATAATTTATTATCCTTCTTAGCTTTATTGAGGGACATTTTCTTATATGATTGTAGCCGTAGGAATACCCAATCACCTACATCAAAACTTCTTTCGCTGCGATGTTGATCTGCATGTTGTTTCATTCTATTTTGTGCCAACACGAGGTTATCCTTTAAGAGTTAGAGAACTTGTTGTTGATGCTCGATGTGATCTTTCACTTCTTGAACCTTTTTATTCTTGATATGTCCTTCTATCTCTAGAGTTTGAGGACTGGTAATTTCTTCCAATCCTTTACAAGATATGGCCGGATTCATTTCTTGATGCTCGATGTGATCTTTCACTTCTTGAACATTTTTCCTATTGATATGTCCTTCTATCTTGATAGTTTGAGGAGTGGTAATTTCGACCAATGAATCAAAATATATGGTTGGATTCACTTCTTCTTTCTGGATGTGATATTTCACTTCTTGCACCTTTTTCTTCTTGATATGTCCTTCTATCTTGAGAGTTTGAGGGGTGGTAATTCTTGCCAATTCTTTACAAGATATGGTCTAATTCATTTCTTCTTTGTCTGGGGTGGGGTCCTGGCGTATAACCTCTTATTTTGATGTTTCTTCATCATTTTCTTCCTCCTCTTCATATTCTATGTAAAATAATTTCTTCTCAGCACACTTATGACCTTTAGTGCATTTGCCATCACAATTGTAACAAAGCCCTTTTTCTTTTTCTTCTTCCAATTGTTGTGGTGTAACCCTTGTAGATTGTGGAAGGCTAGGAGAAACAACACTTCCATATTTATAGTTCTGAGGGGTATGCTTCCTGGCTTCCATAATTTTTCTTTCCACTATGTCACAAAGCCCTTTTACTCTTCCCAATTGTTATGGTGTTGCTCTTTGTATCCTCATAATGTGTTATCATTTCCTCGATGAAAATTGACCACGTAACAAGTTGTTTACGAGAACAAAGCCATTCATACCATAAAAATTGATCTGGTTCTAAATATGAATATGAAATACATGCCTTTTGTAATAGTGGTACACCATGTAGATCAAAATATTGCTCCATCTGAAGTATCCAATTTACCAGATCCTTGCCATCAAACTTCCTCATCATGCTTTTTGTTGATTTTAGGAGCTCGATCTTGAAACGACTGTAACTCTGTACTTTTAGATCTTTAAGTTTTGAAATTGTGACCTATAGTAGCCCTCTGTGTCCTCTTTCCAATGCCACTAGTCTGATCCAAATTGGATTCTCCAAGGAAGAGTCATGCCAAATCTCCCACAGTGACCTGATTACAGACTAGTTCAGTAGAGCAAACTTGTACAATGTGCCATGTGTCTCTGTTTCAGCTTTTGTCTCTAAAAAATATACGCAAGAAACTACTATCCGTCCTCTTTATGTACCTTCTTAAGAAATTTAATCCGATGCTCAGAGAGAAAGTTATGACAATTTTCCGAGGTCACCTGTTTGGAATGTAATTCAGGAGTCTGCAAGAAGACCAAATTCCTCAGATCATATCTCCACAAATATAGCGCGAAAGGTTTTGAAATTCGGAACCGAGATTCAGAGCGATTTCTTCTCAAATAGGTTTTTCTTTTAGCTTATGAAACATCACAGAAAAAAATTTTATAGCGAAAATGCCAT
Organism: Pinus taeda; assembly: GCA_000404065.3. Classification (NCBI taxonomy): domain Eukaryota; kingdom Viridiplantae; phylum Streptophyta; class Pinopsida; order Pinales; family Pinaceae; genus Pinus; species Pinus taeda. The sequence continues at coordinate 5,991 of APFE030437099.1, read as the reverse complement.
GATGACCTGTTTGGAGCAACGAAACCCTAGAATCCAAAGCTCTGATATCAAATGTTATGAAACCAACTCAAGAAAAAGATAGAAAAGATAGATCCACGCCTTAGAATTCAGCCTCTTCGAAGGGGCAACCTCCTTTA
>APFE030437097.1:0-16967 GCA_000404065.3 Pinus taeda | reverse complement strand
CATTCGCATGGATAGAATCATACTGTTTCGGGAAGTAGAAATGAAGACCCTGGATCTAGTTTCCACCATCCAGGCTGCGAGGAATTTTGTATTCATTATACTATGGACTATTCATAAACAGATGGTTGCGTCCATACTGTGTCCACGTGTGTCTGTACTTATGATGTGTTACAAGATCATTCCTATATCAGAGCAGTAGTTAGTTTTCTAGTCAGTTTTCAGTCCCCTAGTCAGTTTTTATCTGAGTATGGGAATGCCTACCTCAACGATGATATGATCTCATATATATATGATTCCACCTCATATTCAGACATCACTAACCATCAACATATCGGTCTCTACCCAATCTTTCCAGACTCCAGAGCATTTGTTCCAACCAAGGCTTCGAGGAATAGAAACTCAACCCACAGTTGTTGTTAGGCTCTAGAGTGTTTCTCCAACCAAGGATTCCAGGACTAGTAACTCAACCCACTAAGGGCTTTAGAGTGTTTTCCCAATCAAGGCTTCCAAGACTAGTAACTCAAGCTAGCTATTACAGGGCTTCCAGAGCATTTGTCCAACCAAGGTTCTAGGAATTATAACTCAACCCACAACCAAAGGAACATGAGCACCAACCAGAAAAAAAAAGATAAAACCCACAACACCATGGCTATCTAGAAAATAGAAAGGCTAGGAAAAACCACTATCAATCCATACAATCCTCCATGCCAATGACAGATCATAACCAAGAAACCACATGCATATGCCATGCATGTCAAAACTAGCAAGGAAATCATACATGCAACTCTGTACATGCAATCAAAACCCATTGTAGCGGTTGATCTGGCTGACATCTGGTGCTTTCCTGCTTTTCCTTTGCCTTCTTGTTGCAAATCCAAAGTATTCCACACTCCTCTAAGCATTCTCCCAGACAACTCTAAGTGTCCAAGAGTATGAGAGAGAATAGAAGAGAGATATCCAAGCTAAAACTGACAAAATGTTACACTAAAAAAAGCTAACACTAACTAAATCTAACACTAACAAAATCTAACATGATAAAAGCTATGAACTAATCCTCATAAGCATTTTTATCATTGAGGCCTCGATTTTCTTCAATTTTCCTTATTTTTCCTTTAATTTCCTCCTCACATGCAACATGTGACCTTTCACCTTCCTTTTCTCCTATTTTCCATTATTCTCATAAATAAAATGCCAATTAATACCTCTTGCCTTTTCAAATCCTTTGAAATTTCCTTTTCCAATTTCCATAGTCATTAAATAATCATAAGTGATCAACATCACTATGTTTTTTCCCAACGCTCATCTTGGAATACGTGTCCCATGACCTTGGTTATTATTTTTCCTTTATTAACTTTATTACATGGATTTTTGACCAAGGTTGTTACATATTTCCTTCTCGTCCAAGATATCGTGGTAGATCCCAAGCTAAAGCAGCACCCAAATGTGCTCTTCTTATAAATAATTGTTCCTACCTAGTCAACATCAGTGCATCCATGCAATTGTAAATCTCCCATAGTATATCTTAGACCAAGATTGATCATCCCATGTGGATTATTTCAAAATTTTCTCAGTACAACCCAATTTGTACTCAAGGTGTTCACTACAAAGCATATATCTAGATGGTTGTTCTCGAAGAACATCAATGAATCAATCAACTCTCGGTACTTGGAGGAGTCTACCAAGTCAGATGCAACAACATCTCTGCATAATTTCTTGAAATTCAATTCCATTGCAATTTCCAAGGATTTGCATTCCATCTTTCCAAGTATCTCCACTAACTTCATGTCATATTTTCCTTGAGAAAGGAATATTTCTCTGGTTCTTTTGTAAACTTATAATCACAGGAAGTAATACATCATGCAAATATCCTTCGTCTCGAACTCAGAGGCCAACTCCCTCTTACTTTGATTATCAAAGGCTCATTATATGACAAGAATAGATTTTGAACATATAAAACCAAAATCAAAGGCATACCTTGGACCTATTTGAAGTAGAGGTTTGGATCAACATTGCTTCCATACCAGGCTCAGTGATCTTGCTTCAAATCATACAATGCTTTCTGCAAACATAACATTGACCAAACCAATATACTAAGCTTCAAACAAGTCAATATTGTGCAATCAAATCAACCAAGTTTGCTTATCAAGCATTAAATGCCAAACCAAAACTAATATCAAAGCCATGGAAGATTTTTCCAATATCATTATTAAACTTTTCAGTCCCAATCCCCAAGTAGAGTTCATACCCAAGTACTAGGTTACAACCTTATCTATTTGTCCAGTCAACAATTGTCATTTATTAAGAAATATTGAGCCAATACTTCATCAAGTCATCCACATGATCATAATATGAATCATTTCTTCAACTAAATGTGAACGCATAGACCAAGGACAAGTCAGATAAGTTTATGTCATTCATTCATTGTGAAATTTTTGTAATAACTAGAATATAAATTAATCCATACCGAGGAGCAATCCTTTATTTTCATACTAGCTTCAATGATCAAATCAAGACAACTAACATATTGATATGCATAGTATAGACCCCTGAAAACACAAGATGAGTTAAGACATTTACATTCTCTACAACATAAAGGTCTTTGCATAAGACAGTAATAATGCCAATTATGAAACTATCCTCAAGATTCCATTTACAATGATTCTCTATATTTCTACCCTACAACACAATTAAGATAGATTCCAAAAGGTAGGTCGCTTCACATTTTCTAGAGAGGTCTTGCTATCAAACAACCTTCATTTTGATCCCTACTACAAATCAAACATAATGTAGATCTTAATATTCATTTTTTGTCCATAGAGATTTCTATCATGCACTCTGGGTTTCATGCATAAGGGTTTATATTTTTGTATCCTACAAGCTCAATCACACCCATAGGCTTCTTATGTGCGACTAGGAGACCTATAGTTGCACCCTTAATCATTTCTCTCAGTTGTTGGGGCTTGAAATAGGAAAAATATTCTCTGATCGAATGAGAATTTTCCAAAAAATTCTTCTTCAACAACATCAAATTATCATCATATTCATCTCCATAAACCTTGCTTCAACAAAGAAGAGTCTTCTATTCATCTGCAACAAAAAATAATAGGTGTTATGATCTCATGGAGAGTTTCTCCCTCTAAATGGAAAGCTTCTTCAATCATCTTTAATCAAGACATTAACCTATCTATCATAATATTGTATTGCATCAATAAAAATATGAAAACCAAACTATCTTAGGTTTTCAAACATCTATGCATCATAGAAAATCATCATTAGCTACCTCATTGTTACAAATGAACATATCATAAAATATTCATCAAAGGTTAGTGTCATATAATCAAGGCAGCTGACAAGAGTATTGTCATACTTCAAGGATCACAATCACAACATCAATTCTTTATCACATCAATTCAAGGCATCCATTTTTTGCCACATTGTCAAGTTTACTAAGCTAATCAACCCTAACCAAGATCAACAAGAAGATCTTTATACTTTTATCATCGGGTTTACCATGCTTACCACTAACAATAGTATCAAAATCAATGATTTTAGCTTGCTTTCAGAAAATCCACCATGTCTAATAAAATTTAAGATACTTTCCAAATATTAAATGCACCAATATATCACATGTACGATAAGTCAAACTTACTTTCATATGCATGAAGTTGATATTCTCATCATACCTTAGGGTTTATCTTGCCATCCAATATTGCAGTTAAATCATAATAATGAAACATTATATTGCACATACCTTGTACTATTCATATACCTTTGCAACTTGTAATACTTATTTGTTATTAACAGTTGTAGCACTTGAAATTTCTGGATTTTATTCTACTTTGTCAACTTTGCGAAAACCTTCTTCAGGTACTTATCCCTATTCCAAGACTATCTCTTCACTTCTTTCACTTTCTCTGTTTTCCTGCAACCTAGATTATCCTCAATAAGTATCTACTTATCACATATCATATGGATGTTAGAAGTATTCAAATACTCAAATATTCATGCAGGAAGCAATACTCAAAACAATAAATCTAAACAAGAATAGTATCATAAAGAAATAACATAAATATAAAATATACTTATCTTTTAAGAAGAGGTAATAAGCTCCCTCTTGAACCAACCTTCAAGAGTTACTACGGTATATTATCCATGTAACAATGTTTCCTTAAAATATTTCCAATCGTCTTCATCAACAACCAGGCCTAATTGGGACTAGCCCATCTGGGGTTGCAATGAATCTTGTCAAAAGTGCTAGAAAAACATCTCATTGACCATGTTAGAGTTTCAATATTGTGTAACTCAAAACCTTTTTCATATTCCAGGGTTTCTTTAAAACCCTAACCTTATGTTATCCATCAAACCCTAATAACCAAATTTCTTAGGGTTTCCTTCAAACCGTGGTATTCTTTTAGGTCTCCTCCATATTCTCTTGATTCCATCAATTGTGTCTTCATGAGGGAGACCTTCAATGGATTTTCTTTAGCCCAACTCTGATACCATGTTAATTTTTCTTAGGGCTATATTGTTCTTTTCTTTAGATAATTGCATTTCATTATTTACATATTGAATTCAACCCACAACATCATAACATCATTAGCAACATATGAAATTATATAGAAAGAACAACATCATCATCAATGCAGCATAACATAAAGGAACAATAGAAGAAAATCATACACGCATAGAGACACCGGGATTGGTAAGAGACGAGGGAAAAACCCTACAAGGGGGAAAACCCTTTCAAATTCTTCTTCTTAGATTGTCATAAAATGTTTAGCAAAGAGAGAGTACAATAATCCAAATCTTCATTCACAAGACTATCTAGAAAAACCAACCAAAGTATATCCCATAGATGAACCCAACAATAATACTAATTAAACTCGTGATTCAGAAGCTTTTTCTCAACTATCAACATCTGCAGTCAACTGTCAAAAACCCTAAGTCCTAGCCGCACAAAGCTAACAGTCATGCATGCGATTGAAGCATTTTTGTCGGATTCATAGGACCGTAGCATGTGGTTGCAACCGAAAATATTCTTCGACAACCCTACAATTGCGAACCAAAAACCCTAATCCTCACATGCGAACTCGAACCCTACAATTTTGAACCTATAGAAAATCGTGTAGATTCACAAGCTAATGCAATTTGCTAAAGAAAAAGACAAGAATCTACTTCTACTCTTTATAGTGGAAGCCCATAAACATCGAGCAAATAATAATAAGTATAGGAAGAGAATCAATATGAAAGCCAATAACACAATAAATATCCGGGGAAGGCCACAGCTCAAAACCCCAATATTTGTTTTGTATTAATCCGAAAACATCAAGATGAAATTACAATGCTTGTTCTCTCTAGAACAATCTCAGCACTCAACAAATTCAATCTCCAACTCATAAGAAATCTCAAGGCCAAATCTTAGCCAATTCACAAGCTCTCCAATGTCTTTATTCGAATGTGTAATTCCTATGAAGGATAGCTTGTATTTAAAGGGAAATAAAGCCTCTAAAAATAGTGCAATCCCTCAAGGATCAGTTCCTGAATGCATGCACTATCAATGCAACTCAGAAAAATCTAAAAAAATAGTACATTGTTTCTGCACTCTAGTCTCAACTGGGTCTTTCTCATAATCAGCATGCATGATTTCTGATGGTGGAATCTTCAGTTAACTAAAGTAGCACTAATTAGGTCACTAGTGTCCCAACTGACTGTTTACTCACTATCAGTTCCTGAAACTAATTAGAACTAATTTAACTGGAGTTAACTCAACAGAATGAGTTAACTAATTACAACTCATTCATAACTCATCCTGAACTCCTATAATTTAGGGAGAACATATACATGTCTTCTAAAAGACTTCCAATTCGAATTTCCTAAATTAATTAAGTTAATTAAACTTAATTAATTATTTTCAAATTGTTATGAGAAAAGAATTCTATTTTAATTCACAGTTTAAATCAAGGACAAATTAAACTGGAATTTCTTGTTTCCATTTCTCAACACTCGCTCTCAACAAGAAAGGGATTATCCACTACCCTGATCCTGTCTCTGTGAAACTCGAATTTACATCTTGGCAATGCCTTTGTCAAGATGCCAACATCTTGCTCCTCCGTGGGAATGTAATCTAACATCATGATCCACCTCAATACACAATCTATGAGATGATGATACTGGATATCTATATGCTTGGACCGATAATGAAAAACTGGATTTTTAGAGAGTTTGATACAACTCTAATTATCATAATAAATCACTATCAGATAAATCTGTTGACCAAACAAACCAACCAGGATCTTCCTCATCAAGATAGCCTCACATGATGCTTGACTTGCAGCCATGTACTCTACCTCTTCCAAACTGAGTGCAACCGATCTTTGTTTCCTGCTATACTAAGAAATTGCAGCTAACCCAATACTAAATATTCCTCCTGATGTGCTCTTCCTGTCAGATGGACTCCCCACCCAATCTGAATCGGTGAATCCTTGAAGCTTCACTCCCTCTATCTGTTTGTACCACGACCCAAACTCGGTAGTGCCTCTGAGGTATCTCAATGCATGCTTTGTCACCTTCCAATACAGCTTGGTAGGCCTAACCATCGCTTGACTAAGTTGGATAACTGCATAACACATATATGGTCATGTGTTCACCAAGTACATATATGAACCCACAAGTTGCTTATAAACAATAGCTTCCACTACTTCTCCTAAAGTAGCATCCTCCTTCCTCTAGTTACCAGCTAGAGGAGTCTCCATGGGTTTATTACTCTCCATGCAGAATCTCCTAAGTATCTCGTTGGAATACTTTCCCTGAGATAGAAATAAATCCCCATCTCCCTGCCATACCTCCATGCCAAGAAAATAATGCATAAGCCCCATGTCCTTCATCTCAAATTAATGAGCTTCTCATCACCTGTCAGTATGAGATCATCTACATAAATTACAATGATCAAAACCCTACCTTCCAGCGCTATGTGATACAGGTTTTCATCTACTTCACTCTTTGTGAAGCCCAACCCAGTGAAGTAGCTATCTATCATCGTGTACCGAGCACGGGATTCTTGCTTCAACCCATACAACGCTCTCTTGAGTCGACACACATGTGACTCATGGTCCAAGTTTTCAAAACCTCTGGGCTGCTCTGTGTATACCTCTTCCTCAATCATGCCATTAAGGAAGGCAGTCCTCAGATCCATCTGATGGATCTTCCAACCCATCTCTGCTGATAGCGCCAAAATAGATCTGATTGATGAGTACCTTGCAATAGGAGCAAGGTCTCATCATAGTCAATCCCCTCTACCTGTGAAAAGCCACGAGCCACGAATCTAGCCTTATGCTTCTCCACACTACCATTTTTAGCTTGCTTTACCTTGTAAATCCATCAGGAGCTCACAACTGAATTTTCCTCTAGTCTCAGGACCACATCCCAAACACTATTTTGAACTATGGAATCATACTCCTCCACAATCGCATCAACCCAAACTAGTTTTTGCACTGCTTCCTAAAAGGAAGATGGATTTATCATAACATATGTACCCATAAGTTCCATGTATCCAGTGTACCTCTCTCGTGACCTCCTCTGTCTGTGCTAAGAAGAGGGTGCTCCCACATTCTCCCGTGCATCATCCAAAAACCTGTTAGCCTCTCTAGTGCACTTTCTTCCCTCTCTAGAAGACTCTGTCTGAGTGGATGTCTCCACTCCTTGAACCTCTACATGTGGCTGCTCCACATTAATTTGAGGTCCCTTAACCTTAGGAGCTAAAATATCCTCATCTGCATGTAGCTCAAGCTCCCTCTCAAGGGATACTCGAATGGCCTTCTCCTCATCAAACCTGACATCCCTACAAACCATTATCATCTGACTGGTTTTCATGTACACCCGATAGTTGTGGGGAGTACCAATGTACCTTTTATACAAAAATATCGTCACCTTGATTATTTGCATTCAGTATGGGTCTATCACCACCTATACCAACCTCCTAAGCAAGTCTCAGACCTCAACTCTTCAAAACAAGCTTCGGAAATGAGAGAAAGACATCAAAAAGCAATGTAACTCTGGTTCCGCACTTTCTCTCACTTTTTCCTGCGGGGCCGCACATTTTGTTCAGAGTACCTGCGTACTTATACGCTCTGTATGTAAAGGGGAGGGTGCGTACCCCTGTGAAAGTCAAAAGACACAATTTTTATCTTAAAAAACTCACTTTGGGTTAATTCTAGATGTTTCTAGAAGGAATTTTGACGTGGATCGTTCACTCCAAAGTGGTTCATGCATCCCAAAAGAGAAGGAGCTAATCCCTTGTTAGGAGGAGCTATCCCTTTGAAGGAGGATTCTATCCCTTTGAAGGAGGACCTAGTAACTTCCTCCATTGCACTATAAATTGAGGCATTGGGTTAGTGGCTAGGGAGGTTAGAAGCTGAACATTTTGGAGGGTAAATGCTGGTGAAATCAAGACTTCCTATTTGAGCTTAAGAGGAGAGATCACATACCTTTTTGGCTTCATTGGGGAGTGAGTGAAGCTTTTCAAAGTAGAGGAGACTTCTTGTTGGACCCTGGGAGGAGCTTGTACAACGTCAAGGCAAAGGTTGTAAATTTCTTCTTCTTTTGAATTAATACAATCAAGCTCATTTTTTCTCAACAAGTATCTCATGTTATTTGTTTCATGGACTCCTTGACTTTCATGTTAAATATGTTTTATAATACTGGTTATTCAGGTGCTATTTAATCGTTTGCCTTGTTTGTGTTTGCAGGTTCGCGACAAAGGAACTCACTTGAATCAAAGGAGCGAAGGCATCCCCAAACTTGCGTTGGACATAAGGTAGGCCTTAAACACACTTGTTTGCCATTATTTATAAAAGCACATTTAGAGAAAGATAGTGTCTGGTTGGTTTTCTTGTCATTAGGTCTTCTTTCGATTCTAGGAAGGTCTTCATTTTCGAAAAGCTTGTGATTGAAAGTTTGGAATAGTTTGAAGAAATTTCAAGGCCAATTCTTTCTCTCTCTCTCTCTCTCTCTCTCTCGTGCGCTTGCACATGTGGATAGTTTCTCTATTTTTCTTATTTACAAATTTTCTAGGCAGTTTATGTCGCAAAAAAATGAGATCTTGAAAAAGTCACAGAAATCGCAGAAAGTCGAGTTTCTGAAGAAGCCACAAAAGATGTAGAAAACAAAGTTTCTAAAGAAGCCATAGAAATTCAAGTTTCTGAAGAAGCCACAGAAAGATGAGTTTCTGAAGTTGATGCAAAAGGCCAAATTTTTTGACATATCAGTAAAGAAAATTATTGGATCAAATTGGGAGGCTTGACTTGGAGGGGAAGACAAGGTTTGCACATAGGTCTAGGTGTGTCTCTTCTTGAACAAATGAATTTCTTTATTGAAACAATTGTTGGGTTTTTCCCCTTGGTGGGTTTTCCCAAGGTAAATCTTATCTTCTCTTATGCATTGTGGTCTCTATTGTTCTATTTTTATTTATGGTTGAAGTTATGGAGCATAATTACTAAATGATATATTGGAATAAAAGTTAAAGAAGATCGAAATCAAAGGTAATTATCACCATTTCAGAAATATTATGCTAACCCTAATTGCACTAAGAAAATAAAAAATTGTTAGGGCATCAAAATGTGGATATAAAACCCCCTCACCCTCCAAATAACAATATCCTCGGTGTTAAGTAGTCTTAAGAAGTGAAAAAAATGGGTATGCCTCTTTCATGGTATCCTTTGATTCCCATGTTTCTTCATTTGAACAAAAGTACTCCCATTACACCTTTAACTGTCGAAGGCTTAGTTACGAAGAAATATTTCCTTCCTATCAAGTATACATAGGGGCTCTAGCTAGAACTCTCCCCCTAGTTCCCCATGAATCACAACCAAATCAATTAAGTGGCTAGGATCATGCACGTGCTTTTCAAGAAATGAAATATGTAAAACATCATGTGTTTTAACATTTAGTGGTAAAGCAAGCCTTTATGTTATAGGTTCCATCCATTTAATGATTTTAAAAGGCTTGTGGTATATGGGTTCAAGATTGGCACAAGTTACCAGCATTATGGAACTTTTATGTAGCTTTTCCTTGAGATACAAGTGGTCCCACACTTTAAATTCTCTATTTGTTTGATTTAGGTCAACATAACTCTTGTATCTATATATTGAGATGATTTCAAATTTTACTTGATTCTTAAGACCTCTTGTTCCATTTGCTTTAGCCTTTTTTATCCAATCACAACCCTTTTTTCTAGATTAATCTATTTCACCTAGGTGTTACATGTTTTTTTGTAAAGTGAATATAATAGGCTCATCTTTGGTGATTCTTGGTAGCCATTGTTGGAGGAAACCTCTAACAAATTTCGTTGGTATTCCCATTTCACTAGTTTTCCTATCATGTACCTACGAAGCATGTCTTCTAATATTTGATTCATTCTTTTTTTCTAAACATAACTTTGTAAAATTTGGCCAAGTTCCAAACCTTTAAAATAATGTGTTCCAAAAACTTGACATAAATTTCATATCCTTATAGAGATGATTGCCTTTGGCGTACCATCTAGTTGAAAAATTACCTTCACAAAATTATCCACAATGTCAATTGCCTTATGTGTTGAATTTAACGAAATGAAACTAAAAACCTTGCTTAGATTACTAACCACTACCATAATTGCATCATGTTTCTTCTTTGTCTTTGGCAACCCAATGATTAAATCTAGTGATACGATCTCCCATTTCCACTCTAAGATTGGTAAGGGCTATAAAAGTCTCATAGGGCATTAGTCTTCCCCCTTGACCTGTTAACACTCTATGTATCTAGTAGTATATTCCACAATTTCCTTTTTCATCCTTGACCAACGATATTACTTCCTTATTGCCATGATCATCTTTTGATATTTTAATGTCTAAAATAAGGCTTCTTTTGTAAATCATCAAAGAGAAGTTCTTTAAATTTATGTAGTTGGGTATGTATAGCTAATTAGTATAAATAAACATCCCATCATTTGTTATTTGATGTTTTTCACATTTCATAGGTTACATCTGCACAAATTCTTTAATATGCACAAATTGTTCATTAGTGCTTAAGGCTTCATTTACCCTAGATTTCAAATCAAATTCATATCTTCCATTTTTTGCTAAGTGAATCGTTTGCATCCTCCTACTAAGCTACATTATTCTCTTTACCCTTAAGTGCTTTATCTCAAAGTCATGCCCGTTAAGAAAGATAGCCATATTTCTCATCAAAAATTCAATTGAGGCTAATAAACCAAATATCTCAACCCATTATGATTAGTCATTAATATAAATCCACTCCCCATCAGGTAATGCCTCCATATCTTAAGAACATGAATTATAGTTGAAAGTTATAACTCATGAATGGCATAATCCCTCTTATGTTTCTTCAGTTTTCAAGATTCATAGCTTTTTAAACTACAAAAAATCCTTGTGATTAGCTCCCTTTTTTGCTTCCATAGATTGTTATAGTGTATTTTTCTCCAAATTTTTGAAAACATCGGCACTATTTATCGGGATGGCACTATTTTTAGTGTTGTTTGTGCCGACCAAAACATTTAGGCCATAATAGTGCCATAAATTTCCCCTGAAATAGTACACGATTTAGCTCCTTTTTTGAGACCTATATTATTGCCTTGGTTAGCTCCCTTTTTAGCGTCAGATGTGCCTAAATAGTTGAATAATTAAGGTTTTGGGGTTTAAGTGGATAGGGGATTTAAGGATTATTGGATTTATGGATTTGGGCTTGAGGGATTAAGGGTTAAGGGATTAGGGGTTAGGGTTTAATGGATTAAGGGTCAAGAGCTAAGAGATTTGATGCTTACAGGTTAGGTAGCTTAATGGCTTCGGGATGATTGGTTAAGGGATTAATGTTTAAGTCATGCCTAGGGCATAAGGTTTTATGGATTAAGGGATTAGGGATTAAGTGTTTAAGGGTCTATGCCTTAGGGGTTAGGGGTTTTAGGGATTTTGTGTTAAGAGATTAGTGATTAAGTAGGGTTTAGGGATTAAGGGTACTTTAGGAATTAGGGCTTACGGATTTAAAGGTCAATGCAGGAATAGGGGTTAGGGGATTTAGGCCTTTATCGAAACTCATGAAATTTAATGGAATGTCTTCCACCATGCCCATTACCAATGTCATCCAACGATGTCGCACGATGAGCAGTGAATGCGTAGAAATGTCTTGTATGCATAGATATTTGACATTGGTAAACTATGCACATGCCTTGAAATTATGCAATGGTTTGAAGACTCAAGTGTGATTGATTTCCCCACATAATCTTTGAGATTGTCCATGTTTTCATTAGTGTTCATCATGCAGTCGCATTGTCAACATTCATCATTCCCATATATGGAATGTTTATCAAAAATATCTTAAAATGTCAAGGAACATCTTCCAACACACCCATCACCAATGTCATCCATTGATGCCACATAGTGAGCAATGAATGGGACCAACATTGAACTTTCTTCAAACTATTCCTGTATGCATAAAAATTTGACGGTTAGAGTAGACACATACCTTGATAGTAGGTGAGGGCTTCAAGACTCAAGGATGTGTAATGTCCTTGCATAATATTTGAGATTGTCCACGTTTGCATCAACATTCATCATGCAATCTCATTTTCATCATTCTTCATTCCCATCTATGGAATATTTTTCGAAACTATCTTGAATTGTCAATATGGAAAAGTCTTCCAACACGCCCATAACCAATGTCATCTACCAACGTCACACGGTCAGCAGTGAATGGGGCCAATGTTGAAATTTCACCAATGTCATCCACTGACAACGCACGGTGAGAATTAAATGGGGCCAACGTTCAAACTTAGTGAGTATGGGGATTAAGGATTGTGGGTTAGTTATTAAGGTTCATAAGGTCATACAATGGAGTTTATTAGGATTTATATATGTTTGGGGCTATGGGATAGAGGAATTAAGGATTATTTGGGTTAGAAACTAGGGTTTTGAATTATGTGTTAGCATTTATTAGGGATAGTTATTAAGGGTTGGGGTTTTTTTTAAGGGTTTATAAGGTGAGGATTTATAAGGATCGAGAGTTTTCAGAGTGTTAAGGATTATAAGTTAATATAGTAGTTATCAGCTATAGTGGATATATTAATTTAGGAATTTTTGTTATTAATGCTAAGTCCAAAGGATATATGCATTTAGGGATAGGGGTTATTTGGTTTAAGGTTTAAAAATGAAAAGGCTTTGGCCGTGTCCTAAAGGTTATGGGTTAGGGCATATAGGAGTTAGAGAATATGTTTGTATATGGGATTAGGTTATGGATCATAAATGTTACTAGTTAACAAGTATATTTGTTATGGTTGAGAGTTTATTAGTGATAATGATTACATTTCAAGTGTTAAGGATGATAGCGTTATGATTTTTGGGATATAGTTCCCATAGTTAGAAGATATATTAGATAATAGATGTTAGGGGTCAAAATTAGTATGTTTTAAGGGTTATAGGGGCTTGGGTTTCTCCTTCTTCCTTCCCTTCACACTTTTCTCTCAAAACGTTTTTTTGGTTCTGTAATTCTTGAGATAAAGTTCTAAATGAAACCTCCAACACTTGGCTTTACAATATCCATTGAACTTGTAGTGCTAGGAAAAATTCTTGCTACTATAAAGGCTACTTGACATTCTCTTATCATCATTGTTCCTCTAAAATTGTGGTTATTTTGCATAAGTTTTATTGTCATTCTTCCCATTGAAAGAACATGGAATAAAGTGCCAACAAACATAATAGTTGTGGCATATCTTCTTGAAATAGAAATAAACTATAGATGCCTCAACATACTTATTTAGTCTCTCCTTATGCATTCCAATTTGTTTGTTTGGTCCCCCAAGGGTTGGTGTAGTTTTGGATGGTGAAAAATCTCTTGGTTTCCCTCGTCTAAAATTCTACATGCAATTTGGAATGGCTTGTTTACGATTCCATTTTTAGTTTCCTTTTCTTCCCTCGAATTTGCTTCTTTTATCAATCCCTGTTTCCTTAAAAAAGGTTATTTTGGTACTCTTTGACTTATTCAAACTCTTTATTCCACTATCCAAGCCTCCATGCTTGGGCCCATTTCCAACTACAATAGGATTTTCAATCCCTTGGCTTCTCTTTCATAACCCTTGGCCATATGTCGTAGCTTGTACAACAAGCCCCCATCATTATATGAATTATTCGTAAAATAATGGGATCCTTCTAACTTTTCTTTCTTTTGTGAATTTTAATAATTTATGATCATTTAATTTTAATTTTAATAAATTTGTACATATTTACAATTTTATTCATCTTTCATTTTTTATAATTTTTTCATAATCTGTTTTGATGATATCAATTTGCTTAAATTTGATTTAAAGATTATTATTTGTAAAATGTCAAAATTTTATGAAAATGATTTTACAGAGTATCATAACGTGATTCATAAATTGATTAGATTAATTGTCTCAGATTCCAAATATTTGAATATGGGTAATCTCAATCCAAATCAAAGGAAAATATTATTAATTTGATTCATTTGAATACCGAATGTTAGTGTTCTAATTCCAGATCTAGATTCTTTTCAAACAAGTTCAATCAAGTTGGATTGAAACCAAACATATTGTATTTGGATTCATGTGGAACACTTAATATCATTAGTTTCAACCCATTGAATACCGAGATGTGAAATATGGCTATTTAAGCTTCTTTCCTTTAAACTTATTGATTTTTCATTTGATATGTGGCATTTCTTGATATGGATTTTCAAGGTTCAATGCACATTATTGTTGATGTGGAGTATAATGTGTCATATCCCACACACTACATGCGACATTTATTTAAAAAGTTGTGCTAATGTGTCAACTAATCTAACAATGATGTGTTAGGTGATTATTATATCTGGATCTAGAATTAAGCTTACAAGAATATCAGTTGAAACTCTTTGGATGCCAAATGTTAGATACATTGCCATCAAGTGTTTTACATTTGGATATGGCCCTAGTAGTTGGAACTTGATTCAAGTCATCCATATTTCCAAATACTTATGATCTAGATTTTTGAAGGGAATGAAATGAAATACAAATTTATAACCAAAGCATAAATATATAGTGAAACTTGTCTTCTATTAATAAATGGAAGGTGTTGAAAATGTAGAAATTCATAATGAAACAAACTAGCTTGAATGGTGGTAGCTTATCTCTAAGTAGATATGTGACAACTACATGCCTTCATGAAAGTGAGTTACAATGAGGTCAAAAGGACCATTCTAACATCACAAGCAATGAGGAAAACCCAAATATTGAAAAACCTAACCCTAAGAGATGAAAATCCAAAGGGATTATGGACACCATTAGGTTTAGTTAGTAAATCAACTTCCCAGGGTCATAAATTTTGCATAAAATACTTGTTTGGCAGGCTAGGTGGCATGTTTGAAAGGTCTAGCCAAGAATTACACATTTCCACTAACAAAGCATGGGTCTCTGCCATGTAAAAAAATATCATTTAGGGCCTCAAAATGGCCCTAGAAGTTTAGCAACCGAAAAAAAATGTAAAAAACCTCCTAAGATAGAGAATTTTCCTTTGAGTCAGTGGAGTAGGTGGATGGCCACTGATATCTATTGAAAATTGTAGCAAGAAATTATCAATTTGATTTTTCCTTCATTAAACTAAGAAAATCTAAATTTTGACATCAGTAAACAACTTGGATGATGTTAACTTGTGAGTCATCACTTGTGTCACCCAGTTTACTTAGTAAATTCAAGTTGGATGAGTTAGAGTTTAGTTCTGCATGTGTGGTTGCTAATTTGTAGCAATCAAGGTCAGTTATCTCAGGTTGTTTTCAATTAAACTAGTTCCAATTGTTGGAAGAACTAGTGGAGGGTCAACTTGTGTAGTAGCAATTCAGTAAAACTCATTAATCATCCAGTTAATTGATCAATTAGCCAAACATAGCTAATAAATTTAGAGAATTCGAGTTACCCATTTGAGGTGGAGATTCCAAGGCAGTGTAACATCAATTGTAGACTAGTCTTGTGTGTATATTTGTTGCATGTAGTCATATGATCAGCCTAAGGAATTTCTCAATTTAATTAGAGGAATTTCATAAATAATAGGGACTAATTCCTCAAGGAACAGTTCAAGTAAATAGGAGCTCAAGCCGAAGAAAAAATTGACTAAGCCTAGGTCAGAGGCCTTTTGTGAGTAAAGAGATAGGTTTTGCACTTGCAGGGTGAGCTCAATTGAGTAAAGTAATTGTAATACATATTTATTCATTTGATTAATGGAAGCAGGCATTAGGGTTTTTAGTAGAATGTTTTCCCTAGATAAAAATACTTGTTGCATGTGTGTTATTTCTTCTTGCATGTCTGAGATTTATGTTCTAAATTGTGAAATAACATTTACATAGCAGTAGAGTAGGTTTGTGTCTTGTGGTTTTAATTATAAATTCGTGAGAAGTTGCAAATCTACAACCTAATTTCTACATGGTATTAGGGTTGGATTCACATTATAGCAAAAGTTGTTTCTGAGAGGTTTGAATTTGAAGATCAGTGCAGCAGGATTTATTCAGAGCTGAGAAGATGGTCTTTAATGGACTAAGGCTATAGTATGCCTTTGAAGGCACCCAAATTTTGTTGCATTGAAGGATCATATGGAGGCGGTATTGGATGACAATGGATTTCTAGAATACATCAAGATGGATTTTGCAAAATCTCAAGCATCTGATGTCCAAAACCTTGCTCAGTGAAATAAATATGTAGCCAAGGCGAGGAGAATAATATTAGAGGGAATACATGATCATATTCTCTTGAATATCCATGGAAAAGAAAATTCATTTGTGATATGGAAAATGCTAACGGAATTGTTCGAGAATAATAGTGACCACAGCAAGTTGTGACTCAACGATAAACTTTGAAGCATCAATATGCAAAAGAATGACACAATTTCGCAGTATTTGAGCAATTTTACATAGTGTTGTGATGAATTGGCGAGGTCGGTGTT
>APFE030437090.1:0-11437 GCA_000404065.3 Pinus taeda | reverse complement strand
TGTTGGGGGAAAATGCTGCCCATGCTTGTCAACGTAGATGGAATACCCTGGGCCACAGCTTACAAATCCGAGAATACCATACACCCATCAGATTGAGGGAAGCTTTGGCAAGGGTTGAACTTTACAAGAAATCTGTTCAAAGCCTCAAAGCCAACTGGATTGGCCTTAAACTCAGCCCACCACTACTGCTGGGTTTGACTGAAGGGAATACAAAAGAAAATGACGGTCAACAATGGGCAGAAGTAGATAGAACAGCGGGGTTTCACACCCACAAAGAGGATACTACCACTGAGCCTTGGGATGCCAGGGAAGCAGTGAGAGCCATGAAAGATGAGGACTTGGATTGAGTTGCTCAAGGATGAGCAAATGGTTCAGCTGGGGGGTGATGATGAGCCCTAATTTTGGTACAATTTGGGCTCATTTTGGCCTATTTTACTTGCTCAAACCATTCATTTTTATTTGCTTATGCATGCATTTCTTAGTTTATTCATTTTGTTTGTAGGAAGAAGGTTAGACGCTTTATCTACGTGACTAATGCATTATGATTCCAGGTTTTGGCATTAAAAAGGGAGTAAGAGACAACGAAAAAGGGGATAAGGAGACAATGAGGTGGCACTGCTGATTTTGTGGAGAGATGTCCACGGTCTTGGGACATTCCTCGTGATTTCCACCAAGAACTCCGAGCTCCAATCCATCTCCCCTCTGAGCTTAAGAAGCAGCCAGTTGTCCTACAGGAACAACAGTCATAAACTGTTCTACAGGAACAGTAGTTATGACTGCCCTACAAGATCCGCAGTTAGACTCTAGTTGGACAGCCGAGCTCCTAAAATCAAGGGCACTTGGTGGATCATCGTTTTTGTATAAGTATGAAGGCCTTAGCCTTAGATAGGTTGTTGAAACTCTCGTATTTCTATTGTAATTTTGGGAGCACAGTTCAGTTTTCGTTCCTTTTTGTAAGCCAATTTGGCATGACATCAGATTATGAATAAAGAAGGCAGTTTGTGATCTAGTTCTAAGTTTCTTAAGGAGACTATAGCTCTCAGGTTAGGGCCCAACCTGAGAGCCATAGATCCCCTCTGCTGTAGTGTTGTTTCCATTTCATTTCCAACACTTTAAGTTTTCGTTTTCACATGCAATTCGAATTACAGTTTGGTGATTTGGTTTTCTTATGAGTAAGATAGATTTTGCTTATGGTACAGTTGTTTCCACTTGCTTAGTGTAGCAGAGGATATATACCATCAATTGGAGCTCCAGCAAAACGGTTGTTAAGGCTCACTGCCATCTCTCTTGAAGATTGGGGTGCAGTCCATAACTAGCCACCAAAAACACGCATTACTTTACTTGATGATTGCTGCAATACAGTCTCAGTCTTGATTAGATGCTTCCTTGTCAGTCACACCTTCACACATACTTTCATCATAGCCTCATACACATTTCCCCTCGCGTTTTGGATTGTTGTTCATTGAATTCTCGGCATAAGTAATTTAGGTTGATGTATTTTCGGTTTGGTGACATTCATAATCATTTGTTTCATTTACACTCCTCTTTCTCGTTCCATTACCATTACCTCCATCTTGATCACGCATGCAACAATATCCCCTCGACCCTCACTTCGTTCTGTCCTCTTCTAAAGTCTTCCATTCCTCACGTAGCTTCATTCCTTGACCTTTCATTGACATCACTTCAACATACTCCCTACACCTGTTTCCCATCTCATCCTTCCACTTCTGAGCCATCACCAGCCTTATCCCTACCTCACATATCTCTTCTTGTCATCCCATCACTCCTCCACCACTTCAATCCTTCACGGTAGATCATCCTGTAGCAGTTTAGAGACATCCTGTAGAAACCTCTGAGTATCCTGTAGGATCCCCTGCAGACATCCTGTAGGAGGTCATTCACTCGGTTGTCGAGCTTCTGAACGTGGAAAACCTCTGATGGATGCTAAGGGTCCATAGGAACCTCACCTAGCCTCCCCAACCTGTCCCACTCTTTCCTTCCTTCTCCATCCCATCTGCACAACCAAATCCTAATAAGCACAAAATCACAATCATTCCACCTACGTAATGAAAAGTACAAAAACATGTCTTTTATAATTCAAGTAGTTTAGATCCATGCATTTCCACTTATTGGAGGTAGTAGCAGCATTGGTAGAAGTTTTATTCATCTTCATTGCATTATAGAGGTTAGACTAGTTAAATTAGGGTTTCCTAGGTTTACATGCTTTGATTTACTTTTAGTTCATTTTTGTCAAGTAGACTAGTCTTCTTTGAGCTAGCTTTCATCCATCATTGATAGAGCTTCTTCTGTGAGCCATAGAAGTTGGCTTGAGCCCTAGCGGACTTGTGCCAGCTGATCAAGTGACAGCTGCGACAAGAGCTAGTACTTGTGCATATAGCACCGTCGCTTCCAAGTTTGTACGAACTACCGGGTTGATAAAATGAGAGACAGGAAGCCCCAGGAGTTGTAGCATTATTGCTACAATACTGGAGCTCACCAATAGGAATCAACAATAGACTTTGATTGTTTGTTTTTAAGATAGCCACACATCTTAGTGGGAATAGCAGCATCCGTGTGGATACTATTCCCGTATAACAAAATGGAAACCATACTGGGGAGCGACTAGATTACTTGTTAGCCTATCTATCCTTGTTTCTTTTATAAATATACAGACGGAGCCTAAAGTCAAGACAACTAGCCTTCGAACTGCATTCGTCATACGAATGCAAAGTAGATCAATGCTTCTTCAGTCAATCTCCGGGTTTTGTTTATAAATTAAACAATAGATCTGCAAGCAATCTAATTACCCTAAGTAGTGGCTTTAGTAACCTCTTAAATCACCCCAATGTTTTTACATACATTGATCCGTACTTATTCAGCTTAAACACCTGAACTAAACTGAAAACTGTGAGTGAAGTCTCATTCAAAGTCTCGCACAGTAACCATCACACCCTGCCTTCAAGGCAGCCTATATGCATCGTACTTCCCGAATGGAGTAACTGAGCTGCATAATGAGTTCACTGTGTAACAGGTGCGATGGTCAGGGATGACTGATTTTACCTTCTGACTATGGATTTTTCTCACTGTTTTCAGTCTTATTCAAGAGTTTTTTTTGTCTGTAATCAGTGTGCTTCTGTGAATACTCCCTTCTCTTTCACTATTCCACCTTCTAGTGCAAAGAACTATAAACGTTTTTATGTATTGTGCGTCATTTTAGTTCTCTTTTGCGAAAAATAACATAGTCAAACTATCGCCTCTAGATCAGAAAGTGTCATAGCTATCATTTTCAGTTTTAGAAAGCAATCACATTGTTTTAGATAGTTGATTATATGGTTATCATTGCATAAGACTTGATTTACTAGTTTTAAAGTGTTGAAAAGCAATTTCCATTTCAAAATCGCAAAGTTTCTCTCTCATTTTCACTTCGTTTTGAAAAAGAATTTTGTTGAGTACAGTCGCTTTAAAAGTATTTCAATTTTTCACATAGTTTTCTTAGTGTCATTTACACATTAAGGGAACTAAAAACCAATACATGCACGTGCATTTGTATCTTGAATGCTTGGCTTGATTCAGGACTGTGCATATTAGTGTGTGCTATGTGCTCTGTGAAGAAAAGATGCTTGACTTGCTTCCCCTTAGTAGCTAGGATTTTCATTGCTGAAAGAAGATAAAACATCTATTTATCATCTTAGACTGCATTTAGGAATTTTACATACATCACGTGGTGAACCTGAAAGGAAAACTGCTAAGCAAGATCAACTTAAAATAAATCTCAATGAATCTAACAACGCTTTGGAACTTAACACAACATCTAGAGGTCTAGGCTAGAGACGTATTCTGGCGTCGTAAAGCCTGGTAACTGTTGTTTTCAGTGCTGGTTGGGTGACTCCTCCACTCTGAGACGATAAGTGCCAGTACGGACTTGTTCTCCCACGTACCGTTGTGTATATATTGGGAGACCACTATAGGCAGCATCCTTTGTCCTTAGGAAGCCCTGTCTGCTGCCCTATCGATCGTAATGCACCGAACACAACATTCGGGAAGACTCACTTCCATACCGTAAAAAGTATTATGTAGTTTTACAATTGGTTTGGTAATCCTCTCTTCCTAGATCTCCAAAGAAGTCCATTTTGCTCCTTTTCAGACTCCTTAACGGAAAAGTTCCTCTGAGCGCTTGTCACTTCAAGCTCAATAAAAATTGAAGGAAACTAGAGTCATCTTTTGTTTTTTCTCAACTCTTTAAAATTGAAAAAATAAGTTGTGTCAAAGCATCTAAAATTTATTTAATTCGGAAAACATTTTCCCCTTTTTTGAGTTGATCAAGTAATCCATAATCGTGGAGGAAATTCAATCAAAACCTTGTCATTCGCGGAGACTTACGAGTCAACCATCGTTGACTCTGGAAGCAAATCCATTCCAGATGAAGCGAACTCGTTTAACTAGGTTAAAGTCCCCTAGGTCGGTTGGAGCAAGCACTCCAACATCCTCAGAGACTCTGGTTACTCCAAACATTTCTGGAATCCTTGCCTCTACGGAAGAAATTCCACAATAGCAACAGGACGTTACAACTGATCCTAGTGAGACGGTTAACACTTCTATTCCTGAACCGGTTCCATCTACAACCGATTCAGAAGGTGTTACTCCCCAACCGTCTGCTGCTGCAGGACTTACATCTTCTTCGGCACCAGAAATATTTTACGAACCTGACGGTCTACCTCTTCCCCCTAGATTGATTGCCATAGAAGAGATTGTGGAAGATCCTCCGTCTAGCACTCAAATGCAACTTGGAGCTGGGATCGCCCTATATCTTTCTTCATCAAAAAATATTCACCCACCCTCGGAAGTTCCTGAAGAATCGCTAAGGAAAATTTTGGATAGACTTAACATGTCTGAAAAACTGTCAATATCAAGGACTGTGTCACTCGACACAACAACAGCAAAAGTCCAATCTGCTGTTCCGATGATGTTTACCGGCGTGCCATCTGTCCCAACCAATTTTCAATCACTCGATGGAGTCCATCCTGGGACTATTTCAACAGTATGGACTGTTCCCTTTTGTTCGTCCGGAATTATATCTGGAATCTCTTACGTTGAGTCTCGACAAATTGATCCATCACAAGGTCAATTTGGGAAAACTGGTCCTCAAAGGAAAATTATTCCTTTGAGCACTGGATTACTATCGTATGGAGGGCCATATACCCTTTCATTTTCTTCCCCAGAAGGACAACCATGCGTGAGTTCACAACAAAATTTGGGTTATCCTGGAATCACAACTAGTGGTTGGGTACCAGTCCTGTCTCAACAACCAAGAGTTGTATGCTCAATACAACAAAGTTAACCTATGACAAACATTCCCACTATGCCAGCTATTGTGGCTGTATCACAAGTACAAGTGTCACCAATTGTATGCCAACCTCAAGTTTCACAGGTAGCAATACAACAATCTCATGTACCTCCGACACAACCACAATCACCCATTAGTGGAATGGCACAGGTTCAAATGGGGAACCCCAACCCAAATCTTGGTCAAACAGTCAGGGTTGGACAATAGTCCATGGCTTCACAACCATGGCTGGTGCAATACCAACAACCACAATTCCAGCAAGCTTACCAAGGATATGAGAAACAAGTCTTTGCGAGTAACGGGCAGCCGTATCAACCATATCATAATGGTTATGCCCATCAACCTTACCAAAGTTACCAACATCAAATGCATTATGCTGGTATGCAAAGACTGACTGCTCAAACAATTCCATCTTATCCTGGGTATGCTCAACCAAGCCTAAATCAACAGTTTCCCTTCGTAGCAACTCTAGAGTTACCAGATCTAAGTCAACTAACAAATGATCCAATTGCCTACGCCCCTTGGTGGCCGGCGATCCCTTATAAACTTCCGTCAGATATTCCTAAATTCAATGGAAATCTAGGTGAAGACCCATCGAATCATGTGATGACCTTTCATCTATGGTGTTCGTCAAACACTCTCAATGATGATTCGATTTGGCTTCGCCTCTTTCAGCGCACGTTAACTGGTCCGGCAACAAAGTGGTATATCGAACATCCTAGAGCTTCATTTGATAACTTCAGTACCCTAGCCACAACCTTTTTAACCCATTTTCAATTACCTATCAGGTACAAAATAGGAACTGAATTGCTTACCAATTTCAAACAAACTAGCCACTCACATATCTGATCATATTCGTGAGTGGCGGCGTCGTCGTAGAATGGTAAAAACATATGTTCCGATCAGCTCTTGGCTGAATGGTTTATTAAGTCACTGTTACCCGCTATTACAGAAGATGTGGCAAAAGGGGGAGTCGTCACCGAAGAGCAGGTCATTGCTCGTGCACAATATCTAGACTTGATTTATACTTAGTCCGGCATGCTCTACGATAAAATCCCTGACGCTCCTAGACTAGAATTCTCTGTCCCTCCGCCTCCTAAATCAAACAAGGACTCTCATGCAGGCGATGGTGTGATAGGAATGACGAGCACTAAAACCGCAAAGGCCACATCCAAAAAGGCCCGCACGGTTTCGAGTCAAGATGCAAATGAAGAACTTCTAGCCTCGGAAGTAAATGTTGTGTCAACAGACAAAGGCAAAGAAACCAAGCAACCAGGAGGCAAGAAGTAAAAACAAGGGAAGAAGAAAAGCCAGGGAGACTCATCTCCTAGGAAACCTTCTGCAAACCCTTCTTGAAATGTGAAACCCAAAACTCCATGTCATATATGTGACGAGGATCAATGGACACGGGACTGTCCATTTAAAGAAGAACTTAGAAAATCTTTCAAAAGTTCAAAAACCTTGGTTGTATTGACTAATCTGTTTCCAAACCCAGGAACGAATATGGTTGCTAACGAAAATGCTTCCCCGTCCCAAGTGCTAATGTTTTCAGTCTTGAAGCAACTGAATGATACTCTTATAACGACAAGGAGTAAAGATTATGGGAATCCACAGATGTTGAACAACAAGGACAATGAAGAACCTAGTAGTTCAACAACGACTTCAACAAAAGTCGTGCCACCCATCATTCCTGAATTAACAATAAAACCGCCAAAGGGATTAGTACACAAATCGATGTTTAATCCTCGTGCCCAAGCAGCACAACACTATAATATAGTGGAGGATTTAGCCCAATCGCCATCCGCGATGTCGACTCTTGAAGTGCTGCAAAATTGCCCCTCCCAAAAGCAACCTTTATTGTCAGCAATAGGTGGGATTGACCCAGCGGATTCCAATATTGTATCTTTTAATCATAAAGGATACGACCCACAGTTACCAGCTCAACTAGCTTTCCTCATTCAAGTGAAAGCCCTCAACAAAACTGTTCATAGAACAATTATTGATGAGGGGGCATCCACATGTATCATGTCGATGAGTTGCTGGAAATCTCTGGGGTCTCCCTCTTTGTCGCAATCTTCAACAATGTTAAAAGCATTTGTTGGATGAACATACACCCCATATGGGATACTAAGTAACTTACAAGTCGAACTGGGGGGGAAAACAATAGAAATCGATGTTGAAGTCATCGACAAAAATCTTGACTACAACATCCTACTCAGAAGACCCTAGATATATGCCATGGCAGCTGTTGTGTCGACCTACTTTAGGAAAATTTCATTTCCTTCCCAAGGAGGAATTACAATCATCGACCAACAAACTTTTCTCCCCAACAGTTCGCAAGTTACGAGAAGCATCCCAATGATCCACGGAAGCCCTAGCATGCTTCATAATATCGAAGTAGGCCCACTAAAAGACCCTACGTTAATGGGAACATTTACCCTACCGCCTCCTACCAATTTGGCAGAAGTGGCTAATGTAGGAACCTGCAATATGATATCTTCCATTCAAAAGATATCAGAAAACGATGTTAAAATGGATCATTCGCAGGTTTTGCCTCTAACCCCGCCT
Source organism: Pinus taeda (assembly GCA_000404065.3). Classification (NCBI taxonomy): domain Eukaryota; kingdom Viridiplantae; phylum Streptophyta; class Pinopsida; order Pinales; family Pinaceae; genus Pinus; species Pinus taeda. The sequence continues at coordinate 3,525 of APFE030437090.1, read as the reverse complement.
GAAATATTATAGCAATCAATGTTCTTGGCATGGGAGGCAAACCAGCATCAACGCTCATCAAGAATTTGGATAGATAGGTCTAAGGAATATGGCACCCCTCCAGATCCTTGGTCAAAAGTACACCTTACAGACGAAGGAATCATTCAATCGATGATGATCGATGGGGCACCATGGGAAGATCACCACCATCGTTCCCATCTTTCGACTTGTAAAGAAGATATTCCAACAACCTACAACATCCTTCAGTATTTGACTTTCTGACGAATACTGTAAACACGGTGGATTCCAAAAGAAACCTGTCCAATATCGAAGAGACTATTGCCATAAACATCTCGACCAAAATAGATGTTGTAGAGAACATTCATGTTGGCAAATCTTGTTCTTCTTCCGAATTGGAAATATATAGCACTCTCTTACGCGAGTTTAGAGATGTCTTTGCTTGGTCATACGACGAAATTCCAGGTATCGACTCGAGCATAGTTGAACATGAGATTAAGATGTATCCAGATGTCAAACCGGTACGACAACGGCTAAGGCAGGTGCACCCCAAGAAAGTCGTTGGCATCAAGGCAGAGGTCGAAAAACTCCTCCATGCTGGTTTCATTTACCCCGTTCCTCTAACCGATTGGGTATCAAATATTGTTCCTGTTATGAAAAAACAAGGAACGATTAGAGTGTGCGTTGATTATAGGGATGTAAATCAAGCTTGTCCAAAAGACAACTACCCTACACCCTTTATCGACCAGATTATTGACGAATGTGCCAGCTGCGAAATATTTTCATTCATGGATGGATTTTCCGGGTATAATCAAATAAATATCCACCCACAGGACTAGTCAAAGACTGCATTCATTTGTCCGTGGGGCACATTCGCATATCGCAAACTACCCTTTGGTCTGAAGAAAGCAGGGGCAACTTTTCAGAGAGAAATGAACTATGCTTTCCACAACATCAAAAACATCGTTCAACCTTACCTCGACGACCTCCCAGCTCATTCGCGAAAGTGGACCGATCATCCGCGCCATTTGAGAGAAATATTTCTACGTTGCCGACACTACAAGATAAGACTCAATCCGCACAAATGTGTGTTTTTGTGTCAGTTCTGGTCGTTTACTTGGTTTCGTTGTCTCTAAGGATGGGATTCGCCTTGACCCTTGTAAGGTTCAGGCAATCATCAATTTGCCTCCACCTTCAAGCCTGCTTCACATTCAGAAACTCCAAGGGAAAGAAAATTTCCTCAGGAGGTTCATTCCAAATTACGTTGAACTAGCTAAAAGTTATACCCATCTGTTGAAAAAGGATGTACCCTTCGTTTTGGATCAAGACGCGCAAGCTTCGTTTGACGCTCTAAAGAACTCTCTAATACAAGCATCATTAATGTATGCTCTTGATTATCAAAAAGACTTTAACCTGTATCTGGCTGCAGCAAATATGACCATAGCAATGGTCTTAGTTCAAGAAGACAATGGAATTGAACATCCTATATATTATTTAAGCCAAAACTTAAATTATATGGAAATGAAATACTCCTACGTTGAAAAGCTAGCCCTCACAGCTGTTCAAGCAATACGAAGATTTCGACACTATGTCCTCTTTAGGAAAACTACCATTTTGTCAGATTGCAACCCCATGACTTATATATTGTTGCGATAGTTGCTGGGGGGCAAGTAGTCGAAATGGATAGAAATTCTCCAAGAGTTTGATTTGGAATTTAAAATATACAAATCAAAGAAAGCCCTGGTATTCGCAGAGTTACTATGTGATCTCCCATCGTCGTCCAACGATGCAACATCCGAAGAAGCCATCGTGGATGAAAATTTGTTTCTAATATCTTCAAGCGATTTGTGGTACAGAGATATAATCATTTATCCCCAGACGCAAACATACAGGTCTAATACCTCACGCTCCGAACAACGACGTATTCGATACCAAGCAAAGGACTATGTGATCGTCGATGATACTCTTTACCATCGTGATATCGATACCGTTCTGCGGAGGTGCCTCACACTTGAGGAGGCCGAAAAAGTCCTGAATGACTGCCATTCAAGCGCATGTGGGGGGCATCAATCTGGTTATGCTACGACACAAAAAAAATTTGCGAGCAGGATACTTCTGGCCAACAATGTCCAAAGATTGCATAACCGCAGTTAGAAGTTGTCATGCTTGCCAAATTTTTGATAGCAAAACCAGAAGACCACCCACATCGCTACAGCCAACAGTAGTTGTTGGGCCATTCACGAAATGGGGCATAGATTTCATGACATGTAACCCCACCTCGACTAGGGGGCATGGGTACATAATAGTCGCGGTGGACTATTTTACCAAATGGGCCGAGGAGATGCCTACATTAAACAACAGTGGCGAAACGGCTGCACTTTTCTTTTTCAATCACGTAGTATCCAGATTCGGCGTTCCATAGGCCATAGCCACAGATCATGGATCGCATTTTCGCAATCACATGATGGTTGAGTTGGCTGCCAAATTAGGACTGTCTCATGACAGCTCTACTCTGTACTATCCGCAAGCTAACAGACAAGTTGAAGCAATCAAAAAAGTCCTAAAGCGCATGCTGCAAAGGATGATCGGAGCCCACAAACGGGATTGGCACCTAATCCTATACTCGGCCTTGTGGGCATACCGGACATCGGTAAGAAATGCAACCAGATTCACACCTTTTCAAATGGTGTATGATCTTGAAGCAATCTTACCGGTCCAATGTGAAATCTCATCCCTCAAACTTGCAGTCGATCTTCTCCCTCGAACCTCAAAAGAAGAGGCTCGTTTCTTGGAATTAATCCATTTGGATGAAACCTGTTGTGATGCAGCTTCAGCTAACGAGGCTCATAAGAAACGAGTCAAGGCACAGTTCGACAAGAATGTCAAACCTCGCGTCTTCTTAGAGGGTGACCTGGTATTACTTTATGACCAGGAATCCGATAAATTGGGAGCAAGAAAATTCAAATCATTATGGATGGGTCCTGTTAGTGTCAGTCTTTCCAGCCTTCCTTCGGTGATCAAATATGCTCTTACAAAGTGGTTTCAGAGTGTTAAGGTCAAATTTTGTCATTTCAAAGAGTTTTCAAGCAAAATTTGGTCACTAGGCATTAGGTCTAGGGTTTGCTTTCACTCCTTCTAAAGTTGTCCAAATGGCGGTCTATGTCATCATTTAGTTGAGTCTATCATCATTCATAGGGTTTTCATTATCATGTCAGTGTCTAATGAGTCATTTTACGTCTTGTTCATGCTTCAGTTGCGCCCAGGCAAGGTCATTTCCCTCTCCTAGGGTTTTGAAGCCAATTTTTCTTGGACGGTCAAATCAGTGGCAAAACTTGTTTCCTGATGTTCATACACCTTCCCCTATCCTTAAATTACCTTACCAAATGCTTTCCAACACTCAAAACCCCCAAAATCCTCATTTTTGCACAAACCCTAGTTTCTAGCTACAACTTGGCAATTTTCTAGGTTGGGCCTGTGTTTTGCCCTTTTCGACCCCTTCCCCTCACTCAATCTCTGAGATTCCACTTT
>APFE030437088.1:0-17224 GCA_000404065.3 Pinus taeda | reverse complement strand
CTCGCCAACTGTTGAGGCTTCATGAATTTGGGATAACTGTTCAGTCCCTTTTCACTGTGGGAAATTCTTAATGCAATGGGGTCCCCCACAACCGCAGCACTGCACCGGGGGCCTTGCTGTCCCTTCACTGTCCAACCTTGGTTGCTGTTCGCTGACTTTGGACTCATTTGTAGTTCTAAACTTAGATGTAGTTCTTGATGCAAATCTGTTGTTTGCTCCTTTGCCATTTCCCTTATTTCCATTGCTGCGATTTCCTTTGTTGTTTCCAACTGCCTTAAAACCCTTCTTCTCATTCCATTTCCTGCTAGCAGTTTCCCCTTTTTTCTTACTTTTTTGATAACAGATTCTAGCCTTGCGAATTACTTCATCCATTGATTTTGGATTGTCAAATTCAATCCTCTCTCGCATATATGGTGGTAAACTGCTAACGAATCGGTGGACTTTTGCTTTTTCCTCCCTTATATATGGCACGTAGGAGAGCAAGGAAGTAAAACGGGTGATGAATTCATCCATAGTCTACTGCCCCAATCGCAAATCATGGAATTCTCTCGCCTTTTCATCATAGAAATGCTCAGTTAAATACCTCTCTTTAAAGAACCTTTGAAAATTGTCCCATGTAATGGTCTGCTCAGTAACCCCTTTTACAATCTTCACCTCCTCCCACCGTAAGGTGGCCTTTCCCTGTAATTGAAAGATAGCCAGTCGTGCTTTAAGATTGTGGTCATATTCATAAATCTGAAAATACTTGTTCATATTGATTAACCATGCTTCAACTGCTTCTTCTTATTCTCCGTCAAAATGTGGTGGTTTAATCTTGCGGAATTCCCCTTGTAGTTCCACCCTTTGTCTTTTCGAGGTTTGTTGTTCAAATGCATTATCGGAGCGTTCCTCCTGCTCTTCTGATCCTTCGGGGGGTATGTGATGGTTTTTCTCTTCAGACATTCTTCGCTGTTCTGCACTAGGATTAACTGGTGGTTGATTTTGTCTGTCGGACAAACTTTTCAAAATTCTTTCTTGTTCCATCGTTAATCGGGCATTATCTTCTCGCAGTCAAGCCATCTCGCCCTTTAGCTCCTGTACTGTCTCCAGAATTGCTTGATTTGTGATTATGGCTTCTTCTCCAAGTTGTACCCACAGTTCTGGATTATTTTCTAGGTCGTGCACGCCCTGCCCCATTACAGGTCGTCATTGTTGTCTTACCCAGAGGCCAGAGTGCTGTAAATGGGCTTTGATACCATATGTCACAACCCTCTACCAGGTAATTAATACTCTCATAAAAAAAAAATTATTTACCTAAACATTACATCCTTTTACATTCCAAGGTGATTAATTTATTCGATGAAGGTAAGGTTGTTATGGTTTAATCCCGATCCACATCTTGGCGGGAACGTAACATGGCTTGATATTTTTGCCATCACCACCCTCGGCATGCAAAAATTAAATATATCCGTATATTATGCTAACAACAAACTTTATAAATTTGATGGCTTTTAGGCTAATGGTTCGAGCGATGGACATCTGGTCTCCTCGGTTTTATCCCTTGATTCGATCGTTGATTTTTTTGGAGAGGTAGCTGGCTAGAGTAATTGCTACAGCCATACCTGCAGTCTCCTCGGGATTACCATAGTGAATGAATGATGAGGATTTAACCTGGAGATCAGACGGTGTTGGTTGAATTTCCTCTGTAAAAGAGGTACTTAGGGTTTGAGCAATTCATTTTTGAGTGTTTGGTTCGCAGAGCCGCGTTCTCCAGGATGTGGGTTCCCCCAGCGTCGCCCGCATGCCACTGTAAACCATGGCGTGGGTCTTTTGGCTTGAGTTGATACAGTTCCACTTCCTTCGCTGAGTTCATAGTTACTGATTCCGTCGAAGGCGATGCCGCTGCTGTCTTTCGCTCTGAGCCTTCCATTCGGCTCTCAGGTAAAACCCTTATTCCTCATTGATATTTTTGGTGCGATTTGTTTTTATTGTATTTAGTAAATGTGCAAGATTGATTTCTCGTTTGCATCCTATTTTGAACAGGATGAAGGTATGAAGGGATCTGCGGCGGCAAGGGAACTACAAGGTCTTTACTACAATGAGCGCAACCTACAGGTAAGTTCCGCAATGCCCATTAGGAATTTGTTGACTCCCCTAGCTCCAGAGTCATTCTTAATATTGATTTCTTCCTGCGAGGAGTATTATCACTCTCTGTTTATGGCATGAGCGGATGTGGTGTTCTCGGACAGGGAACCTCTGTAGATGATGTCCTAGGTTCTACCCTGGAGGGTTTCATCAATGATGCCGAATGGCATTCCGTTTGCAATCTATTCTTAATGGTTAAAGTTTTATATGTATTTCTTATGGCTATTCATTTCCTCTCGGGACTATTCGAGGAAATCCATTAGCTGTATTATTGAGTCTCATTACTAAATTTGGAATGCATTCTTTAAATGTATTCACACAGGTCGGCGCACTGTTTAATCATGTAAATATTCAGTACTCTTATTATTCAAGTTTAGGCGTTTGTTTGGTTTCGGGTTATTCAGATTCTATTATGTTTTACGCTTCTCTGAAGCTTACCTTGCCGGTTTTTACCAACCTTCGGCCAAGGTTTGACTGAATATTATTCTGGTTGTATTTTCACCGCCTTTTATATATATTTTGATTCTATATTTTGCATACCCTGTTATCTTTCGAATGCAGTTTTGTTCTTGCACGAACTATCGATTTTCTTTATTGCATATATATATATATATATAATATATATATATTATTATATATTAATATATATATAATCTAGATTATATATATATATTTAGCATATATATATATATATATATATATATATTATATATATTATATATATATATATATATGAATGGTCGCCATGAATGTTTACTCGGCATTTGGCATATTCGTTGCAACTCCTTATGTTATTCTCTCTGTATTCGGCATTTAATGGCATTTCTTTATAATAGAGCATGCACATATAGTCTGAAGGTTGGGTTATTTCTTACATGTCGTTGTAACGGTTTCTATTCTTGGGTTCCACCGTAGGTCGTATCGTCTAATATATACTATGAATCCTTTCCTACACAGAAAGTCTATTCATGAAGTTTACGTAATATTATTTTCATTGTCAGTTATCTTGGCAATGTACAGTTTGTGAACTGTTTTGCAGTGTATGCTCTCTTGTTTTATTGTATACTCTTTTAACCCCCTCCTCAGGGTTTCTACATGAATCCTCGAGTCGCGGGTTTATATATTTTAATGCACAGCCACCTAGCATTCACTGTAATAGAGCTGAAGGCATTATAGTTTTCTAATAACCCTTCTGATAGTTTTTTATAATATAATGCAATTCATTCACATACTGATGTCCTCTATTCTGATTGATGTTCTTATTATTTACACAGAATGTCCGTTATTACTTTCAACGTCTATCTATGCGTCTACAGTTATGAAATGAACAGCTTCTTTCCCTGTTCTTGCATATAATAAATTACTATTTTTCTCCATTATTATTTGCTGGGTTTGTCAAAAGACTCTAATACTGAATGAAGATTTAATTTATCAGTTCTCTGATTCTAATAGGCAGAACAGTTGAAGCCACTCATTACTAGTTCAAATTCTTCAATGTGCTGTTTCCTAAATTACAGCTTGATAATATCCTTTAAGGATTTATAAAAATTTCTTAGAAAATACTGAAGTCATATTTGTACTTACCTGCAATGTCCTGTTATCAATATTCTGCACTTCTCCAGAATGGAGAAGATTGTCTAATGCTTGTTATCCTCCCAGCCACGAGATCAGTCAACGAGACTGAATCTCTCCCCCAAGCTCACTTGCCGGCCACAACCTTCAGCAACATAAAGCACACTTGTGCCTGTGCTATCTGGTCCTCACCAGATGTAGCACTTCACTTTTCTGCTTCAGCGCCTTATTCCTTTTCCCCATTTGTTCCTCCACAACCCGGGCCTTTTCCTCTTTCCCTTTTTGTATGGGAGAGGAAAAGCAGTTAGGGTTTCTCCTTATTTGCTGGCAACTGTTTCTTTTATTTAAGCAAGAAAAGAAAATAACTTTTCTCATAAAAGTCATTATTTGTATTATTCAATCCATACTCAATCTTTGAATTAATAATATTTTCATCATTTTTTTTAAGAAAATAATAATCTTTGTTCCGTATTTACCTATAACGGTAAATCAGACAATTTATTCACATAAACTGTTTGGTCATTACATCTCCTCCCCCTGAGATTGGACACCGTCTCGGTGTCTTACAGTCATGAACAGATCTGGATAAGTTCTCTTCATTAATTCTTCATCTTCCCAAGTGGTCTCCTCGGGCCCAAAATTTCGCCATTGTACCTTAACATGGGTAATAACGCGTTTCCGCAGCTGCACTTCTCTCCGGTCGAGAATGCTCAGCGGCTCAACCAAAACCTCTCCTTCCGGTTCGACCTGCAATACACAATTCGTTGAATTAGTTTTCTTTCAAATGGAATTCTTGCTGAATTTTTATTGTAACAATAACCCCACCTGTATATCCTGCCATCAGATTACATGCTTAGGGTCATACACATATTTCTTTAGTACTGAAACATGAAACACGTTGTGGACTCGGATGTGACTTGGCAAGGCCAGTTGGTAAGCCACTGGTCCGATCCTTGCTAAAACTTGGAAGGGTCCACAATATCGGGGCGCCAATTTAGCGCACCCACTCCATTGCAAAGTACTTCTTTTGGCCTGAATTCAAATATACACATGGTCCCCAACTTGGTACTCTTTAAATCTTCTTTTTTCGATCGGCGAAATTCTTTTGTCATCTTGAGCAGCTTTCAAATTAACACGCACCCTCTTTACCATGTCTTCCATTTCCTTAAGCATTTCAGGCCCTAGACTTATTCTATCTTCAGGCCCTCCCCAGCTGGAGGGTGTACGACATTTTCGGCCATACATAGCCTCAAATGGGCTCAATTGCGTTGAGGTATGATACCCATTGTTATACGCGAATTCCACCAGATGTAAATATTCTTCCCACTGTGTGGGTTGTTGCATGACATAAGCCCTTAACATGTCCTCTACCACTTGGTTCACCCTTTCCGTCTGTCCATCAGTTTGAGGATGGTATGCTGTACTGAAATTCAGTTGAGTTCCTAAATCAGCAAATAGTGTTTTCCAAAAAGCTGATGTGAACTTCACATCACGATCGGAAATTATTGTTTTTGGAAGTCCATGTAATCTGAACACATTCTGCATAAAAATATGAGCGATTTGTGCAGCTTTATATGTAGATTGTACAGGTATGAAATGTGAAGCCTTACTTAGTTTGTCTACCACCACCATAATGGAGTCATTGTTCTTCTTTGTTCTAGGTAATCCCGTAATAAAATCCATGGAGATGATTTCCCATTTCCATTCTGGGATAGGCAATGGTTGTAACAATCTTGCTGGATGCTGATGCTCCGCTTTAATCTGCTGACATTCTAAGCACCGTGCTAAGTACTCAACAATGCTTTTCTTCATTCCTGGCTAGAAATATTCTTTCCGGATTGCAGTTATCATCTTTTGATAACCCGGGTGGCCCGCGTAATGGCTGACATGAAATTCATCCATAATCAGATTTTTAATTATGCTTTGATTCGGCACATATAATCTTTGCTCGAAATAGATTAAACCAGCATTATCTAATTCATATTCTTGTTGGCTGTCCTCTCTAGCAGATTGTTGTATTTGCAGTTTTAGCTGCTGATACTCAGTATCTTGGTCTGCAATAACCTTTATTATTTCCAAAAAGGAACTTTTCCATTAACTAATAGAAATTTCATACAAATTTTGTATTTTCCGGCTCAAAGCTTCTACCACTCTATTTTCTTTCCCCTGCAAATGTTTTATATCGAAGTCAAAGCCGCTTAAAAAGTCCACCCACTGTGCTTGCCTAGCGTTTAAAGTAGGCTGGCTAAAATAGTTGGTCAAACTATGGTGGTCGGTGAGCAGCAAAAATTTCCTGCCCATAAGGTAATTCCGCCACATCTTTAGGGCATGTATAACAGTAGCCAACTCCAAGTCATAAGCTGTAACAACCCTAACCATAAAAAAAAAAATTAATTCCTTTTACCTCATCGCTTGTATGCTGTCATTTCCACTCGCTCATAACTATTTACACAAGGTATAATTACGCACATAAATATAGCATGACAAACGTTATTGGTCATATATTATTACTATAGTTCCCGGGTGATCACTATGTGTTTTCGCTACGGTATGCATTTAATTCAACACATATGTGATTTGTTTGATTTATGGTATTATTCTCACATTGATTATTGTACATGCCAGGTGTGGTTGACGCCGGCATTTTCTTTATACGTCTATATATATTTGATTTCACCGATCTTTTTGAGGCCTGGGTACATATCTGGGTTACACCTGGCGCACAAGTGATTCACCTCGACCAGGCTTCAGATCAGAGTAATAGCTCCGTCACCATCCCAATGTAATAGCCTTTATTGCATGGCTCCGACGCACTGTAAATTGGCGGGCAGACCCCGATCATCCAACGGTGGAGATCGAGGGTCATGCCATAGCCGTCAATCATGCTCCAGGTGGCGAATCCCGATACAAAGGATATTATGCTCGTTCTTTGGGCTTTGTTTTCATTCTTCATTCGATTTTCCTCTGTTGCATAACGCGATTAGTAACGCCGAGCTCCGAATTACACCATCCATGGCATCGTTTCCGGCAAGGTTTCTTGGCTCCAACGCGCAGGTAACCTTATAACTTCTTGCCAGACTGTAGTGATGCTATTTTATTTTCACTGTTTGATATATGGACTCATTCCATATTTGTTTTGCAGGCGGAGGGTTCGGTGTAGGGTCTGCACGACTTGGCTCAGGCCATTGTTCGACCATGGCGATGAACACTTGAAAAACGGGTATACATTTAACCCGTAGAGTGCTTACAGTCCTTACAGACCTGCATCTCTAAGGCGTCATTTCTTTTTATCATTATTCGGTCTCTCCTTCCTGCTGTTAAGGAGTGTTCCAACCCATTAATATTTACTGTGCATGCGGATGTCTTGTTTGTGTGATTGGTTGCCTCTAAAGGCCGCTCGACTGTTGTCGGCAGTCCCGTGTTTCATACTGAATGGGTTTAGACTCTGTAATATGTATGGGTTTTACCGAGACTCGAACCCTGGTTCCGAGTTCTTGTTATCATAGTGTATTTTGCTTCTTATTAAATTATTGCAGTTTTATGGTGAAGAATATTTTCTGTAAGAGGTTTCGGCCGTGGCCGTGTAACTATAATTTTGGACAGTAATATTATCTATGTTTTTACTATTGCACCACTTATGTGCCGCCTTATTATAGTGTTGGTATTGTTCAACTTGTCCTTGTTTTGTTGCTTCTCGCTTTAATGGTTTAAGCATTGCTTTCGACCTCCTGTCCTCAGGCAATGCTCCTTACCACACGTACATGCATGAATTTATCGGTCACCGGCCGCTGCGGGGTCATACCCTCTTGGCTTGCGGTGCCGATTACTGGGCTCACTTTGTTCTTACGGGTCGTCTCCTTGCGAGGCCTCTTACCCGATGCGAACAAAGAGTTCTGCCCTCAACACGTTCTTGACTTGGATGTCGATTTCCTTCTGTTAACTAATTTTTCTGTATATGATTATTCGATTGTTAAGAACCATTCTTTCCCAACCGGGTACTGTGGCTATGTATATATTTCTACCGGTATTGCGAATGCGTTTGATGTTAACTATTTATGTGAAAGGTATTTCGGTAAATTGCATTAATCACCCTTCTTATGAACGCATATATGGATAATACCAAAAAGGGGTTTTCTAATAAATCAAATGATTCGTCTTTCCAAAGATAAATATATGATATTTCCGAAGTTACACTAGTTCTACACAACATATTCATAATGTAACTGTCTCTGTTTTACTTAGATTGGAAGTTATTTATTTTGCATCGTGACAACTTCTTTTAAAATTCTTAAGCTATCTAGAACTAGTAAGAAGATATTATCCATAATATTTGTACTGTAACTGCATTTGTTTTCCAATATTTTAAGTGAAATAAAAATTCAAGTTCGGTTCTTTCTGACTGTTCCATACCTGAATAAAGATTTATGCTTTAGCGGTAAGCTTGTTTTCCACCCAACCTTAGGAAGTCCTCCACGACTTTCCACCCCCAAGCTCGTCTGCAGGAATCTTTTCATCTGCAGCTCTCTGTTGTCCACAGAGCACCGCTATCTGGTCCCCACCAGACTTAGCGGTTCTGGAGAGTTTTCTCCTTCTCCGAGAGCTATCTGGTCCTCACCAGATGTAGCTGTTGTTGCTTTCACAACCATCTTTTCTTCTCTTTCCCTCTTGCCATCTGATCCCTACCAGACATAGCAATTTCTTTCATAGGGCTCAACTGTCCCCAGAGGTAGTTAGGGTTTTCCCCTTTTTTTCCTGGACAGATGTCAATTCTTATTCATACAGTTTAACTGTAAACATACACATATCTTTTCTTTTCAAAGAAAATATCCTTGTAAATTTCTTCTCATACAATTATATTCATGTTAGCTACTTCTCTTGTAACTCAAATAAATTACCAAGTAATCCAACTAACATGATTAGTTAATTTAACCATATGAGTTATTGACACTCAGTTTTACCATCAAATCATACTGTTTCAACTATTGTAATTTATTTGCAATTTATCTATGTTTACCAGGGGCGTTACATCTCCCCCTCCTGAAAGTCAACTTCGTCCCGAAGTTGTTCACCTAGAAATAATTCTGGATATACTTTTCTCATATTCTGTTCATCTTCCCAGGTGGCCTCATCCGGTCCGAAGTGCTGCCACTGCACTTTAACCTGGGTGATGGCTCGCTTCCGCAGCACGACTCTTCTCCGATCTAATATGCTCACTGGTTCGACCATAAATTCTCCTTCCGGTTCCACCTGAAACACACATTAATTAGATCAGTTTTATTCTTGTCATTTGATTAATTTCATGCTGCTCTTAGATTCATTCTTACCTGAATATCCTGCCAGCTAATTATATGTTTAGGGTCATAGATGTATTTCTTTAGTACTGACACATGAAACACATTATGGACTTTGATATGGCTGGGTAGGGCTAATTGGTAAGCCACTGGCCCGATCCTGGGCAAAACTTGGAAGGGACCACAAAAGCGAGGTGCTAGCTTGGCGCAGCCACTCCACTGCAATGTACTTTTCCTTGGCTGGATTCTTACATATACGTGTTCCACCACCTGAAATTCTTTCAGATTTCTTTTCCGATCCGCATAACGTTTTTGTCTGTCTTGAGCTACCTTCAAGTTAGCCCGTACTTTCTTAACCATCTGTTCCATTTCCGCTAGCATTTCTGGTCCTAATACAAGTTTATCTTCGGGCCCACTCCAACTGGATGGGGTACGACATTTACGCCCATAGAGTACTTCAAATGGACTCATATGTAGAGATGCATGATAGGCATTGTTATAGGCAAATTCTACTAGGTGTAGGTATTCCTCCCAACGACTCGGTTGCTGCATTACGTAGGATCTCAGCATGTCCTCAACTACTTGATTTACCCGCTCCGTTTGACCATCGGTTTGCGGATGATAAGCGGTACTGAAATTCAGTTGGGTTCCCAACCCTTCAAATAAAGTCCTCCAAAAAGCCGATGTGAACTTAACATCACGATCAGATATTATGGTTTTGGGCAAACCATGGAGTCTAAAGATGTTTTGCATAAAAATGTTTGCTACTTGAGCTGCTCTGTAAGTAGATTGTACGGGGATGAAGTGGGTTGACTTGCTGAGTTTGTCCACTACGACCATGATAGAGTCGTTTCCCTTCTTGGACTTGGGTAATCCAATGATAAAATCCATGGTGATAACTTCCCATTTCCATTCCGGTATAGGTAGAGGTTGCAACAACCCTGCAGGGTGCTGATGTTCTACCTTAACCTGCTGGCATTCTATACATCGAGCTAAGTAGTCGATTACTTCCTTCTTCATTCTAGGCCAGTAACACTCTTTCTGAAGAGCAGTAATGAACTTCTGGTACCCTGGGTGTCCTGCATAAGGACTCTTATGGTACTCGTCTAAAATCCTTTTCTTAACTTCCGCTTGATTGGGTATGTATATTCTTTTCTTGTAATACAAAATGCCCGGAGCTTTTAACTCATAACCTTGTTGTCTTAGATGACTGGTTACTTCCTGCACTTGCCGCTTCTTCTACTGATATTTTGGGTCCTGTTCAGCCACCTGTTTGATTTCTTCATGAAAAGTAGACCACCCCTTGCTAATAGCAATTTCATATAAACAATGCAATTTCCGGCTTAAAGCATCAGCCACTCGATTTTCCTTCCCCTTCAGGTGTTTAATTTTGAAATCAAATCCGCTCAGGAAATCCACCCACCGAGCCTGTCTTGCGTTTAAGGTGGGCTGACTAAAGTAACTGGTCAGGCTGTGATGATCCGTCAGCAGCAAGAATTTCCTTCCCAAAAGGTAGTGACGCCACATCTTTAGCGCATGCACAACCGCTGTTAATTCTAAGTCATACGCCGAATATTTTTGTTCATGTTCTTTCAACTTCCTGGATTCATATGCGACCACTTTTCCTTCCTGCATTAATACGCCTCCTACTACTTCTTTACTTGCATCCGTACAGACAGTATAATCTTTTTCCGGGTCTGCGATGCTCAATACAGGGGCAGTGGTAAGCAAATGTTTAAGCTGCTCAAAATTTTGCTGGCATTCTGCAGTCCATTTAAAAGTTCTTCCTTTCTTTTGTAAGGAGGTGATGGGGTATGCAACCCGGGAGAATACTTCCACAAATCGGCGATAATATCCTGCCAACCCCATGAAGGATCTTATGTCTGCCACATCCTTCGGTATTGGCCATTCCATTATGGTCCTGATCTTTTCGGGATCCACCGCAATGCCTTCCTTGGTTATGATGTGTCCCAAATACTGGATCTGTTCTTTGTAAAAATCACATTTTCTATACTTTGCGTACAGTTGATGTTCTCGAAGTGTTTGCAACACCAATCTCAGATGTTCTTCATGTTCTTGGATGTTCCGGGAATATATTAGTATATCATCAATGAAGATTAACACAAACTTATCTAGATATTTATGAAAGACACTATTCATGAGACACATAAATGTCGCTGGTGCATTAGTCAATCCGAATGGCAACACCACGAACTCATAGTGCCCATAACGGGTGCGGAAAGCCGTTTTAGCTACATCCTCTTCCTTAATTCTGATTTGATGGTATCCCGATCTTAAGTCAATCTTTGAGAACACCGTGGCTCCCTTCACTTGATCGAATAATTCATCGATCCGGGGCACCGGGTACTTATTCTTAACTGTTAATTTATTCAATTGTCGATAATCGATGCACATACGGAACATTCCGTCCTTCTTTCTGACGAACAGTATAGGAGCTCCCCATGGAGATACACTCGGACGAATGTATTTTTTGTCCAATAATTCTTGTAATTGCATCTTTAGTTCTGTCAGTTCGGGTACACTCATTCGGCATGGTGCTCGGGATACCGGGGTTGCACCGGCTACCAGTTCTATGGTGAAATCCAGATTTCTTTTTGGCGGTAATCCTGGTATTTCCTCAGGAAATACATCTACGAACTCGCTTACTACTGGTATATTTCCCAAGGCACTCTCCTTATGCTCAGAACTAGCGAATCCCACCTGAACCGCATATATTTGACACTTTTTCCTGATACACTTAGCTAACTGCGAAGCAGTGATTGGCCGCACTTGTACAGGCTTAAGGATGCCTTGAATCTCTTGTTGATTCCCCAGTTCATCCTCATAAGATATTATTTTTGTTTTGCAGTTTATGACAGACCACCTCTTTTCCAACCAATCCATTCCGATTAGCACATCATATGATCCCAGAGGAAGTACGTTCAATTCGGTGGTCACGATTTGACCAGCAATTTTCAATGGGCAACTACTGACCTTGGCCAGCACTCACCTTTTTGCTCCTGTGGCGAGTTGGACTAACCATGGTTGTTTAAATTTAGTAAGCTGCAATTTACAATTTTCCACAATCTTGGGGCTAACATAACTCAGTGTAGCACTTGGGTCAACCAAAACAGAAACAATTTTATGAAAAATCTTACCTTCAAATTCTATCATTGTTGGTTGATAATCAGCTTGCCGGTCCTCCAGAGCTGTGTTTATTCTTGGCATCGACCGAGCCACATCTCCAACAGTAGAGGCTTCATAAACCTGAGACACTTGATCGTTGTTCCTCCGATGAGGACAATTTTTAATATAGTGTGGTCCTCCACAACCCCAACATTGAACTGGCGGTCTGGTTGTCCCCTCGTTATCGACTCTACCCAGCGATTCACTATTTCTGGATTCATTAGGTGGCTTAAGTCGGAGCTGATTCCTGGAATGGTTTCTGCTGTTAGAACCCTTTACAGATCCTCTACTAAAACTGCTCCGAACTCCCTTGTTTCCCATAACCGTTCTGTTATTCGGTTTATCCATCCATCGCTTTCCCACACCTTCTCCTTTTTGCTTATTCTGCTGGAAGCATATTCGGGCTTTTCGTATTGCCTCATCCATGGATTTCGGATTGTCAAATTCAATCCTCTCCCGCATTTCTTGAGGAAGGCTGCTAATAAATTGTTGTACCTTGGCCTTCTCCTCCCGAATGTATGGTACATATCGGAGCAGAGAGGTGAAGTTGGTGACGAACTTGTCCATGGTCTGCTGTCCAAGCCGCAGGTCATGGAATTTTCTGGCCTTTTCATCGTAGAATCGGTCTGTCAAATACTTTTCTTTAAAATATCTCTGAAAAGTTTCCCAGGTGATGTCTTGCTCATTCACCCCCCGTATCATCTTGACTTCCTCCCACCATAATGTTGCCTTGGCTTGCAACTGAAAAATAGCTAACCGTGCTTGAAGATGATGGTCATATTCATAAACCTGAAAGTATTTATTCGTGTTAATCAACCAAGCTTCTGCAGCTTCTTCTGATTCTCCATCAAAGTGAGGTGGTTTGATTTTTCGAAACTCTCCCTGTAACTCCATTCGCTGTCTCTTGGAGGTCTGATGCTCAGAAGCATTATCAGATTTTTCTCCTCGAGCCTCGGCCCTTCCTTCTGTTTCTTCCCGTTCAGTATAATATCCTTGTTCCTCCGGTAACCGTGTTCGTTCCGGACTAGGGTGGGGTTGGTGCTGATTCTATTTGTCTGACAGACTTTTCAGAATCCTTTCCTGTTCCATGGTTAATCTGGCATTATCTTCGCGCCGTCGAGCCATTTCATCCTTCAGTTCCTGTACGGTCTCCAATATGGTCAAATTGGTGTTGCGTGCCTCTTCCCCCAGTTGCACCCATAATTCTGGGTTTCTTTGAGGAGGGTTGACATGATCCACATTTCCGTGAGGTGCACTGCTGGTTCTTCTCATGTTCTGAAATCACCTGATTTAAGATTCAATACATTTCATGGATATTTATATATACAATTCATGCACAGTTACTTGTTTGCTGGAACAGAAAAGAAAAATATGTATATCTTTGTTACTATATTTATTGTATTAGCCCAAGGTCACAGTGTTGTGAACCTTGGCTCTGATACCACTTGTAACAACCCTAACCATAAAAAAAAATTTAATTCCTTTTACCTCATCGCTTGTATTCTGTCATTTCCACCCGCTCATAACTATTTACACAAGGTATAATTACGCACAGAAATATAGCATGACAAACGTTATTGGTAATATATTATTACTATAGTTCCCGGGTGATCACTATGCGTTTTCGCTACGGTATGCATTTAATTCAACACATATGTGATTTGTTTGATTTATGGTATTATTCGCACATTGATTATTGTACCATGCCAGGTGTGGTTGACGCCGGCATTTTCTTTATACATTTATATATATTTGATTTCACCGATCTTTTTGAGGCCTGGGTACATATCTGGGTTACACCTGGCGCACAGGTGATTCACCTCGACCAGGCTTCAGATCAGAGTAATAGCTCCGTCACCATCCCAATGTAATAGCCTTTATTGCATGGCTCCGGCGCGCTGTAAATTGGCGGGCAGACCCCGATCATCCAACGGTGGAGATCGAGGGTCATGCCATAGCCGTCGATCATGCTCCAGGTGGCGAATCCCGATACAAAGGATATTATGCTCGTTCTTTGGGCTTTGTTTTCATTCTTCATTCGATTTTCCTCTACTGCATAACGTGACTGGTAACGTCGAGCTCCGAATTACACCATCCATGGCATCGTTTCCGGCAAGGTTTCTTGGCTCCAGCGCGCACGTAACCTTATAACTTCTTGCCAGACTGTAGTGATGCTATTCTCTTTTCATTGTTTGATATATGGACTCATTTCATATTTGTTTTGCAGGCGGAGGGTTCGGCGTAGGGTCTGCACGACTTGGCTTAGCCTACTGTTCGACCATGGCGATGAACACTTGAAAAACGGGTATACATTTAACCCGTAGAGTGCTTACAATCCTTACAGACCTGCATCTCTAAGGCATCATTTCTTTTTATCATTAGTCGGTCTCTCCTTCCTGCTGTTAAGGAGTGTTCCAACCCATTAATGTTTACTGTGCAGGCGGATGTCTTGTTTGTGTGATTGGTTGCCTCTAAAGGCCGCTCGACTGTTGTCGGCAGTCCTGTGTTTCATACTGAATGGGTTTAGACTCTGTAATATGTATGGGTTTTACCGAGACTCGAACCCTGGTTCCGAGTTCTTGTTATCATAGTGTATTTTGCTTCTTATTAAATTACTGCAGTTTTTATGGTGAAGAATATTTTCTGTAATAGGTTTCGGCCGTGGTCGTGTAACTATAATTTTGGACAGTAATATTATCTATGTTTTTACTATTGCACCACTTATGTGCCGCCTTATTATAGTGTTGGTATTGTTCAACTTGTCCTTGTTTTGTTGCTTCTCGCTTTAATGGTTTAAGCATTGCCTTCGACCTCCTGTCCTCAGGCAATGCTCCTTACCACACGTACATGCATGAAGTTATCGGTCACCGGCCGCTGCGGGGTCATACCCTCTTGGCTTGCGGTGTCGATTACTGGGCTCACTTTGTTCTTACGGGTCGTCTCCTTGCGAGGCCTCTTACCTGATGCGAACAAAGAGTTCTGCCCTCAACACGTTCTTGACTTGGATGTCGATTTCCTTCTGTTAACTAATTTTTCTGTATATGATTATTCGATTGTTAAGAGCCATTCTTTCCCAACCGGGTACTGTGGCTATGTATATATTTCTACCGGTATTGCGAATGTGTTTGATGTTAACTATTTATGTGAAAGGTATTTCGGTAAATTGCATTAATCACCCTTCTTATGAACGCATATATGGATAATACCAAAAAGGGTTTTTCTGATAAATCGAATGATTCGTCTTTCTGAAGATAAATATATGATATTGCCGAAGTTACACTAGTTCTACACAACAGATTCATAATGTAACTGTCTCTGTTTTACTTAGATTGGAAGTTATTTATTTTGCATCGTGACAACTTCTTTTAAAATTCTTAAGCTATCCAGAACTAGTAAGAAGATATTATCCATAATATTTGTACTGTAACCGCATTTGTTTTCCAATCTTTTAAGTGAAATAAAAAGTCAAGTTCAGTTCTTTCTGACTGTTCCATACCTGAATAAAGATTTATGCTTTAGCAGTAAGCTTGTTTTCCACCCAACCTTAGGAAGTCCTCCATGACTTTCCACCCCCAAGCTCGTCTATAGGAATCTTTTCATCTGCAGCTCTTTGTTGTCCACAGAGCACCGCTATCTGGTCCCCACCAGACTTAGCGGTTCTGGAGAGTTTTCTCCTTCTCCGAGAGCTATCTGGTCCTCACCAGACGTAGCTGCTGTTGCTTTCACAACCATCTTTTCTTCTCTTGCCCTCTTGCCATCTGATCCCTACCAGACATAGCAATTTCTTTCATAGGGCTCAACTGTCCCCAGAGGTAGTTAGGGTTTTCCCCTTTTTTTCCTGGACAGATGTCAATTCTTATTCATACAGTTTAACTGTAAACATACACATATCTTTTCTTTTCAAAGAAAATATCCTTGTAAATTTCTTCTCATACAATTATATTCATGTTAGCTACTTCTCTTGTAACTCAAATAAATTACCAAGTAATCCAACTAACATGATTAGTTAATTTAACCATATGAGTTATTGACACTCAGTTTTACCATCAAATCATACTGTTTCAACTATTGTAATTTATTTGCAATTTATCTAAGTTTACCAGGGGCGTTACATAAGCAGAATATTTCTGCTCATGTTCTTTTAATTTTCGAGACTCGTAGGCAATTACTCTGCCTTCTTGCATCAAGACCCCTCCCAATCCTTCTTTACTTGCATCCGTACATACCACATAATCCTTATTAGGATCAGCTATACTCAGAATAGGTGTTGTGGTGAGCAGATGTTTCAATTGCTCGAAAATTTTCTGGCTGCTTGGGGTCCAATGAAATACCTTTCCCTTTTTCTGTAATGAGGTAATGGGAAAAGCCACTTTAGAGAAACCTTCCATGAATCTCCTATAATACCCAGCTAATCCCATGAAAGATCGGACGTCCGCTACATCTTTTGGTACAGGCCATTCCATTATGGCTTTTATCTTTTCTAGGTCCACTGCAATTCCATCCTTTGTGATCACGTGACCCAAATATTGGATTTCTTCTTTAAAGAAGTCACACTTACTAAACTTAGCGTACAACTGATGCTCTCGAAGGGTCTGTAATACCATTCTAAGATGTTCATAATGTTCTTTGATGGTGCGTGAATATATTAATATGTCATCAATAAATATCAGCACGAATCGATCCAAATATGGATGGAAAATGCTGTTCATTAAACACATGAAGGTTGCAGGGGCGTTGGTTAGCCAGAGCAAGACCACAAATTCGTAGTGTCCATACCTTGTTTTAAAAGTTGTTTTAGCGATGTCTTCTTCTTTAATTCGGATTTGATGGTAGCCTGATCGTAAGTCGATCTTAGAGAACACCGTCGCGCCCTTCACTTGATCGAACAATTCATCGATCCGTGGTAAAGGATACTTATTTTTGATGGTCAACTTATTCAAGTGTCTGTAATTGATGCACATCTGGAGGGTGCTGTCCTTTTTCTTGACAAATAATACTGGGGCTCCCCATGGAGACACGCTAGGACGAATGTAATCCTTATCTAGTAACTC